>OX393559.1:5838827-5906327 GCA_947650365.1 Chamaelirium japonicum | reverse complement strand
CAACATGAGTCTATGCATGCATAATGTTTCTCTGGATTCTTTATAACATGATTATTGGCATCATATCAAGTTCAAGTCTTTCCGGGGCTTGTAAATGATGAACTAGGGGTTGCTGGCAACAGAGGCATCGGCCTTACCGAGGAGGAGCCGCCACACAAACGCAGAGGCGTTGCACGGCCATTGCCCCTTTGCATCAAAGATATGACTTGAAACACCGATTGATCCATTCGAAACAGCAAACTAAACCAAATCAAAACACAATCACGGGCAGGTACGCAGAAACAGAACAAAAAAGAGCAGGGTAAAGAAGGAAAGAAAAGATTCTAACAGGCACCAACAGTTCCAAAGATAATGGATATCCACCAGTAATGAGAGTACAGTGTTTCCAATGTAAATATGGGAGAGTGCATCCCTTGCCCTTACTCACAGAATTGAGTTTAAACAGTTCAAAGGAGAACAAGAGCAGAGTTCCTTCTGCTGAGTTGTTGCTACTTCTACAAATAGTAATACAATCCTCGAGACCGGTTTTTGCCATGGAACACCAAACACAATAATCACAAACCATCAAACCCCAGTAAGCAAAAGCTTAGATCAATTCCTAACTTGATGCGCTCTTTCTCGGTTTGTTTCCCACCTTGATTGCTGCTGGAATTCAAAGCACAATCCTCACCTCATCACGGAACTGGGGGGTGGGGGGAGACAGAAGTAATAACACAAGCAAACATCATTAGACAAATTGGAGAACAAAGATAAGATCCTATTTATGCTTCATCTATTTCTTTCAAAAATATATGGTGGAAGGGAACATATGGGAGATTTCGGCTTCGCATTTTCTTGTATTCTCAAAAGCGATGCAACTGTGGTGGCATGCTGTGAGCAAACCTCAAATGCGGCATGCGGTAAGTGCGGCACCGCACTACAACCGTCTGACGCACCGCTGCATGCATGCGATGCACACAGCGGGTGCATCAGACGGCTGCGATGTGGTACCGCACTTACCGCATGCCGCATTATAGCATATATATATATATATATATATATATATATATATATATATATATATAGAGAGAGAGAGAGAGAGAGATGCGAGTTGACTGGATTCGAAGGAGCCAACAGGTTCTGGCGGACTTGAAGCTTGCATCAGACTGGGTAGTGGCAGCGTTATCTCCTGCAGAGTGATGACATTAGCCTATGATAGCGGCGGGACCAGCTCTTTTGTCGAAGCAGGAGGCGGTCGTTCATGTTTGCGAAACCACTGAGGCATAAGGCGCAAGACTAGCGTAGCTCGTATGGGCAATGGAGTATATGGTGTAGGTTTTGGCCTGATGCTGATACGCACCCTTTGTTTTGGCACTTTTGGTTCCCTGACTTCGTGTATCGACTTGGAAGGTTGCACTGGATTTGGAGGTGGAGGAGTTTTATCCCGCTCCACTTTTTTAGCTTTCTGGGTTCAAGGAGCTTTAGCTGGAAGGACTTCTGCAACAAGATCCTTTGTTTGGTAAAACTTGGCGTCAACGAGGTGTGCTTCGGTCTTATTGAATGGCTTGTCATCTACAACGATACACTTCTCCACACCTTCCTCATAGTACTTGAGGCATTAGTGCCAGGTGGACACCACGACACCATTTTCATGCAGCCAAGGTTTTCCCAGCAGGAGGCGATATGATGTCTGACAGTCGATAACGTGGAAGAGAACTGTCGTGTCAAGCTGGCTGATGGAGAGTTTCAGACGAATGATCCTTATAGTGGATTGTCCGCCTTGGTTGAACCCTTGAATGACCAGCTGGCTTTGTGAGAGCTGGTCGATGGTGATGCTGAGCTGCCGCATTGTTTGGATGGGTACGATGTTGACGGCGGAGCCACAATCCAGCAGGATTCGATTTACCGGCTTCTCCTTGATGTACTCTGAGACGTAAACAGGCCGGTTGTGCAGTCGTGCTCCGAGCTGCAGATCTTTGTCTGAGAAAGTTATTACTGCGTTGCAGGAGGCAACAGTTCTGTCTTTCTTGGCATCTTTCCTCTTTCTCTTGTAGTTGTCTGGATCTGCCAAAACGGCGGCCATTGCTAGGCGAGCCTTCTTCAGGAGGTGCAATGCTTCTATGAGTGGCAAGTGCAAGATTGCCTCATCGTGGGCAGCAGCACCGTCCTTGTGGAAGCCGTCCTCCTCGTTGTTGGAGTCACTTTCTTCAGAAGACTCGATCTCGTCTTCCTCTCCCTGCGTCTAGTGTACTTCGACCATGCAATAGGAGACTCTGTGGTGCTGATCGGCTGGGAGAAAGTGATCGGGGAAGAACTCTTACAGCGTTGCGGGTTCTGGAGGGCTTTGCTGGAGGAGATCGTCTGGATCTACTGGCATCACATTGAATGCCTTTCTTTCTGGAGCTTTACTTTTCTTCTTGTAGGTTTTTCGTTCAGGGAACTTTCTTGTCACCCGATCTAGCTTGTGACTTCTTGCCGTCCATGGTCTTCGTCTCCGGGGTAGTATGATCCATGCGTCTACGTCGGTGGATTCTCCCTCACTAAGGTGAAGATTTGGAGTGGCAACTGTAGGTTCTTCATGGGTTGGAGAGACTTGCTCTTTTGGAGACTCTGCTGGCTCGTCTTCTGATCCCCAGCCAGTGGGCTTGATCTCTTCTATTGAAACGGATGGAGGCTTAGAGTAGAGAACGTAGTAGTTAAACTTACTCGAGGGCTGGCCCAACCGGCCAACCTCTGGGTCTCCTTGTTCGTACCTCTTTTGGAGAGCACATTGGGATGAATCCTTGCTAGGAGGGACTTGCTTCTTCGCAGGCTCTTACCCTCAGCCAGTTGGCGTGATTTCGTCCATTGAGATCGATGGAGGCTGGGAGTAGAGGACGTAGTAGTTGAACTTACCCGAGGGCTGGCCCAACAAGCCGACCTCTGGGTCTCCTCACTCGTACCTCTCTTGGAGAGTTCGTTGAGACACGACTTTGCTCGGGAGAGGTGCTGACGTGAGTAACAGCTGCCCCCGGGGCAAAGGTGCTTCATTCTTGAGCGCAAGAGTTTGTCATCGTCGCTTCGAAACCTTAGGTTGTGGAGCAGACTTCGCGATTGGCCTTTGATGGTTGATGCGCAACTTGGGCATTCTCCGTTGTGCAGCAACGAGCACCGGCTGAAAGGAACCAAAGGTGATGGACGTCGTGTTTGCTGTAGCGACGTCACCGGAGGTGATCTCAATCTTCCCTTGCTTTGCGAGTGTTATAATTCTTTCTTTGAAGACGAAGCACATCTCGATAGGATGACTAACCACCCGATGGTACTTGCAGAAGAGTGGATCGTCAACATGATGCATTTGCTCGAGCCTCTTTGACGGAGGAAGCTCGATCATCTTCTCCTGCAGCAACTAGTCGAACATGGAGGAGACTTCCGAGTCCGGGAAGGGATACTCCTTGGCTTCGAGCTCCTCGAGAGTCATTCGACTTGGCCGCTGAGGCTGTGAAGGCGTTGTAATAGCCTTGTCTTTGTCCGGCTTGCCACCGATCTTGAGTGCTTTGGAAGTCGAGGTGACATCGGCAATGTTGACTTGCTTTGGTTTGGGTGCCGGTGACTTGTCTTTCTTCTCCACCTTCAGAAAGTCTTTACTCTTCGAGTCCCCGCAATTTGCCAAGCTGAGCTCCATGTCATGGGCTCGAGTTGCAAGTTCTTCGAAACCGAGGCTTGATCCCTTTGAGGATGTAGAGCAAGCCCTAGTGCATGCCTTGGGTGCACATCTCGATGACCGAGTATTCAGACAAGCGATCTCACGAGTTTAGTGCAAGGTTCCTCCAACGATCGATGTAGTCGATCACCAGCTCGTCCTTCCTTTGCTTGATTGCAATAAGCTCAGTCATACTGACGATGCGCCGGGTACTGTAGAAGCGGTTGAGGAATTCCTTCTCCATCTGGTCCCAGCTGTTGATGGATCCTAGAAGAAGATCAACAAACCAGTCGAAAGCAATACCTTTGAGGGTGCGAACGAACTGCTTCACCATCTCATCGTCGTATGTGCTGGTATTGTTGCAAGTTTCGACGAAGTTAGCAATGTGTTGCCTTGGATTGCCCTTCCCGTCGAAGTGCTGGAACTTTGGTGGCTGGAACCCGGTAGGGAAGCGCAGCTGCTGAATCCTTGTGGTGTAAGGCTTCGAATAGGCCGCCGTGATAAGAGGGAGCTGCTGTCGTGGGAGCGCACCATGTCGGCCACCAATGACTGTATCTGCTGGACAGTCATCGTTGCTGTCGTCGGAGGTTGTGTGGCTATCGAGACTGGCACTAGAGAGACGACTTCCGCAGGGACGGAAGCTGAGGAGAGTGCAGGAGTAGTCGCTAGAATCATCGGAACAACCTCTGCAGGAGCGGGAGTTGAAGACGGATGTGGAGCGGCTATTGGAGAAGCAGGAGACTGACTGAATGCTGTAGCATCGATCCCTCGCACTTAGCCTTTGAAGCAAGGTGTTGATGTGACAATCCTTCTCCTCCATCATTCGAGTGATTTGCGCCATGTGTTCACCCATTTGCATGACTTAGAGTTGGAGAGCAGATGGAGGATGATGATGTAGGACGTCTCGATGTTGCATGCCTGCATCCTCGCCATCATTGTCGGAGACGTAGTTGCGTCGACTTGCTTCTACTTGATGACGGGCATTTTTCCCCTGCAAAGAAGGTGCAAAGTCCGCTGGAGAACCCGAAACAGGCTCGGGGTTAGGGCTGGTCCTTCCCAAATTTCTGGACAGAGGTTCCAGGATCGAGGCTCGTTTCTTCATGCACCAAAGCCTCCTCAGCGCTTTGACGAGCGTCTTTGGCAGTGGTTTCTGGTGTGAAGACGTCCGCAAGAGTTCGAGTACGCCGAGTGTAGACATGTACTACCGGGGGAACATCATCCTCCAGGTTTTCTGGATCGCCATGTTGGAGTAGTGGAGACTCGACGATAGGTGACAGGCTTGTTGGAGCAAACGTATCATCGTCCATCCCGGCCATGGCAAACTTGAAGCAACTCCTTCAGACGTACGGATGAAATGAGAGGAGGTCCCACCGGGCGTGCCAGAAATCTGTATGCGCAGAAAAAGATTCGGGTCGTCTTTATTGCACAAAACAAGATTACAGATGCCGGGACCCGGGGACTCGGAAGTGGTGAGCCGGGTGCGGCGAATATTTGATCAGGAGATTATGGGAGAGATCCTCTGGAGAGTCCCTTTGATCCGCGTCTCCACGTGGTACTCGTGCGAGAGCTCTGAAAGGGTTGCCTAGGACAGAGGTCTTTACAGGGTGAGGGTTTCTTGAGAGGCTAAGGAGTATCGTACTTTGCTTTTGTCCCTTCCGTGCTTCGCACTTTCTCGGCTAGGGGGTTTTTGGCTTCGTTACTCGATCTTCATGTCTTCCTCGATCCTTGCTAGACCTTGACGTCCTTGATCATCGATTCGCGGCCTCGATCGTACTTCTGGTGTCGGCTTTGGCATGGCTCTGGCTCCTGCGATGCTTTGGCACTTGCTCTCGAACGTAGACGGGTAAAGACTTGCGATGCTTTAGTTCTTCCGGACTTCGCGTCGTATAGGCTAGAACGTGCGGTGCTTTGCTCGTGATCATCGTAGTCGTTTGGCTTTGGCACTTGTGTTGCTTCGGAGCGGGCTTTACCGGTGTTTTTGCTTCGGCTTCCTTCGTTAGCTTTTGCTTCAGCGTTGGCTTGATCTTCTTCTCGAACGACGATGGCGATGTCTTCAAGGCTTCGTTCTTCTTTTTGTTTGGTAGGCTTTGGCAACGGCGGTTATGGAGTTACTTCGGCTTTTCTTCTTCTCGGGGATTCTTTGGTATGATTGGAGTTGAAGGCTTCTTGTGAAGACAGTGGATGTAGCACCGGTCTTCGTGCGACGGTTGTATCGTCGGTTTTTGTTGATGGAGACGACGGGGGTAGCACCAGCTTCGGGCCTTCTTCTCCAAGCTTTCTTCTTCGTGCGAGGAGTCAACGCCTTTGTTGAAGACGACGAGGTGTTGTCGGCTTCAACCTTCTTCTCTGATCTTTGCTTGTGGTGTCTTCGGAGTTGATGAAGATCGTTGGAGAAGTCGGGGTGATAATGACTCTGGGTCTTCTTCTCCAAGCTTTCTTCTTCGTGCAAGGAGTCGAAGCTCTAATCTTCGAATGCAAGGCCTTCGCTTTGATGAGGACTTCGATGGTCGACTTCGCTTTGTTGGCGATGCGCCTTCTAGTTCCTCGCGAAGCCTTCGGTTTTCAAGCGTTGGAGCCCTTTTTGTAGAGTCTTTTCGTCTTCAACTTTTTCGACCCTTGATGCCTTCCCCCACCCCTTCTATTTATAGGTAAAGGGGGGAGGTTGGGAGAGATATAGCAGCAATCTTTTACTTTTTATCCAATATCTCCCCCCATAACCATCAAAATATTGTTTCCTTATTTGGGGGGAATAACTTTATCCCTTTCCTTATCTCATGGGGATGGTTATAGGATTGTTGTGGCTTATCTTTGAAGATAAGTTGTCATCTTTGCACCTTCCGATTGCATGGCAACACATCATCTTGTCCGTCGGATCGAGAGATCGTCGCGGATCTACGGTTGCGTAGACGTCCATGTCACCTCGCCCCGCATCGAGACGGTTATGATTTTTTTTCTTTTCTTTTCTTTTTCTTTTCTTTTCTTCTTTTTCTTTTTCTTTTACCTTTATGGCTGGCCACACCTCCCCATGGGGAGGGGGCACGATTTCCAAGAAGGGGGCCGGTGGGCCTCTTTTTGTGTTCGAATTGCGGGTCTGGTGGGGCCCGTTTGCGTTGAGTCATGTCCGTCTCGTATGCGGGCCGGGTTCGCATGTGGGCCGAGTTACACATGCTGATTGGGTTCAACCCGTGGGCTAATTTCGGTGCCCACAGCATCTAAATTGGATTACCACATGCCGCATTCCTCTCTCTCTCTCTCTCTCTCTCTCTCTCTCTCTCTCTCTCTCTCTCTCTCTCTCTCTCTCTCTCTCTCTCTCTCTCTCTCTATATATATATATATATATATATATATATATATATATATATATATATATATATATATATATATATATATATATATATATATATATATATATATATATATATATATATATATATATATATATATATATAGAGAGAGAGAGAGAGAGAGAGAGAGAGTAGTGATACATTGCGGTCGGTAACGTGCGGCACCCCCTTCGGGTGTATTTTTGGTTTTTTTTTGGGGGGGATTGATCACCCACCCTTGGATAGCACACACAAAAAATTTCAGCTCGATCTAAGACCTGTAGGCCGTCCAAATGTGTTAATCAAAATGACGATAAAAATGAACAACCGATAAAAATCGATCACATTTGGACGGCCTACAAGTATTGGATCAAACTGAAATTTTTTATGTGTGCTATCCAAGGGTGGGTGATCAATCCCAAAAAAAAATACTAAAAATACCTCCGAAAGGGATGGCCGCACGTTACGGGCCGCAATAGAGAGAGAGAGAGAGAGAGAGAGAGAGAGAGAGAGAGAGGAATGTCACATTGAGCTGCCGATTTACAAAGTGAGCTGCGGGTATTTTGAGCCCCCTAGGAGTTTTATAATTTGATGAAATTTGGTGATGGTGTTGTCTAGGATAAGATGATCATCCTCACTAATTTTTATCAACTTCCAAGACTTCTATGGGGGTCAAATGATCAAAGCAAAATCTGTCGTCGACAGTCACAGTTAAAATCTGCAGATTTTGCTTCGACCATTTGACCCCTCTAGAAGTTTTGGAATTTGATGAAAATTTGTGAGGATGATCACCTTACCCTAGACAACACCCTCACCAAATTTTATCCAATTCCAAAACTTGTAGGTAGGTAAAACAAGGGGGCGGTGCAGCGTTGTTGCTACACCTATATATATATATATATATATATATATATATATATATATATATATTACAGCTTTCAGATTTTTTAGAATTTGATATTAATTTCAATGATTTTTTAAATACATCGGTGGACTGATATCAACATCCAGTGGCCCAGTGGAGTAGCAAACTTCCCCCTCACTACATGAAGTGAGCCAAGTAGCTAACAGCTACTTTGGCGAGGGAGATGGGAATGTTGGTATGCTTTGGCTTATCGACTTGCCAGAATAGGGATGGGGAAATCTGTGAGCCGGTTGGAGATGATGCTCTTAAAACTATTACTTGAACAACAGATGATAAATACTGTGTAGCATGAAGCATCAGCCATAAATACCCTCATAGAGTATCCCCATCAATCTCCATCCATAGGAGCCCATCATAGCTCCATTGCCTTCATCTTGACTGTTTGAATCCCCTGAGGGTACAGATCACCCAGCCAGAATCAATGTGATCATGGCCGCTTACCATTGGGTTTTGGAGATTGGTGGCACGGGGACGCACGAGCACCAATCGACAGGCTCCTCGTAGGTTGCTGTCCGTTTCTCAAGGACGAATCCTGGGTCTTCACGCCATTCCTGATGTTTGTGGGGGCCGCCGCAGCACGCTCTGCTTGCATGGCCTGGAAGTAGTAAGATGAGCTGGCCATGTCTCGGAGGTTGAGCAGCGGTTTGAGGGCTTCCGCCACCTCACTCATGAGAGGCCTGACCTTGGGATCCCGGCTGAGGCAGTGGTATGCCAGCTGGGATGCCTTCTGGGCGCCTTTGACGGAAAAGTTGCCCTCCAGGCGAGGGTCGATGAGCCTGTAGAAGCGCCGCCTTTCTCCGAGATGGGAGCGTGCCCACTCCACCAGGTTGTGCTCACCGTTTGGTCGGTTCTTGTCCATGGACCTTCGTCCGGTCATCATTTCAAGTAGGACCACTCCAAAGCTGTAGACGTCGCTCTTTGATGTCAGGTGTCCTGAAAAGAAAAACAAAATAGGAACGATGTATATCAGAAACGAGAAGGTCAAGGAAAAAAGGATCACCAATCGAATGATGGAATCATGGAAGTCATGAAATGAGAGGAATCCTTGTCCAACAAGAAAGAATAAATGAAGTTGAAATAAATGATAAGGCTATCTTTATCACAGCATACAACAGAGTGCAGGCAGCACAGCAGGAGACGTAACAAGTTCAGTCCATCCAGATTCCTGGACTCCACGCAACCAGAACTGGCCGTGGAGCTACTTCTGATAACATCTTACTCATCAAGCAGCTGCCAATCATCTTCTTGGCTTCTATTGTTACACGACTCCTTTAACAAAAACAAAAACAAAAAGGACTCTTGAAAACATGTCTAAATGTCAAATTGCATATACAAACTCATTATTTGCATATCAACTCTTGAAATATGCTTAAGTTGTGAATGAACACCCCTCGTTCACGAGATTATCTGACGCCCGAATCAGAGGAATATACTTGAAATATTCCATATTTGAACGTTTGCTTCAAACATTGGATTTTCATGGGCGAAACTACCCTAACAGAAATAAAAGCACTAAATTACCCTTATTCCTCCTAATAGTCATTTTGTCCTAACCGTTATCTTCTTCTCAATTCCCCTCCTCTCCAAGGTGAGTTGGTGGGTGATGAGTGGTGGAGGTAGTGGACGGTGGATAATGGTGGTGTCGTGCGGTGGATAGTGGCAGGTGGGGGGTGTTCAGTGGTGGTGTGGTTGTGGTTGTGGCTAATGGTGTGGTGGGTCATGGGAAATTTGGTGTAGGGTAACGAAGGTGGTGGTAGCGAGGTTGGACAAGGATAGTGGTGGCGGTGGTGGGCAAAGCCACAAAGGGTAGTAGTCGTGTGGTGAGCAGTGGTGAAGGGGTGGTGGGTAGTGTGCAGTAGTGGTGATGATGGTTTTGGTTAGGGCGGCGGTGGTGGTGGTGGTGGTGGTGGTGGTGATGGGAAAACCGCACCGGCTCAACCACGAAACCGACGATCTCTTCCCCGTGAGATGAACCAAAAAAAAAAAAAGGAGCAAACAACAATCCAATCACAAATGCAAAATAATTCAATCACAAGCAAAGAAGATGACTCGGGGATTTACGTGGAAACCCTTGCGGGAAAAACCACGGTGAGCAAATGCTCGGAGCAAATGCTCGGGGGAGGGCTTCACTATCAAATACGGCAAGCAAGACGAGAGTACAACCCGACTCCTTCTTCTTCCTCCTTCTAGATCTATACCTTTCTCCCTTCTAGGGCTCAACAAGTAGAGACCCTAGCAAGCCTCAAGGAACATACCTCCTTGCAAGCTTAGATCCGATCTATCCGCCGAAGATCGATCCCCAAGAAAATCTTCTCCTCCTTTGTAGAAGAAAGCACTCCTTCTCCCTTAGAAAATCAGCCCTCAAAGCCCTCTCCAAGGTTTCTCAAAGCCAACTCAAGCATCACTCCAAAAGCCCCTTCAAAGAGCCTTTAAAACATCCCAAAACGGGTCTGCAGAAAAACAGATCCGACCCGACTTCGCCCAAGTGGGTTTGCTGAATTTTCTGCTCATTTGTGGCTAAGGAACTCGCCCGGGCGAGTCGGGTCTCGCGCCGGGTGACTCGGGTGCAAGTCCGATTGGGAAGGAGCTATGCTCCCCTCCCCTTTGGGTCTCCTCCATGGGGATGGAACCCCAACAATCTCCCCCTCCAGACCCATGGAGAGAAAGACGTCTTCAAAGCCATCAAGTGACGCCAATGAGCTCACAACAGAGCTCATGTTTATCTCGAGTCACCATCTTCGTTAGCATATCTGCCGGGTTTTTGCTAGTGTGGATCTTCTCAAGCACCATTTCATCCTCTTCAAGCACTTCCCGAATCCAGTGATAACGAACTGCAATGTGCTTGGTCCTCGGATGGTAGGTAGCATTCTTGCTTAGCTCGATCGCACTCTGGCTATCGCAATTGAGCTCATAAGCCTCTTGCTTCATCCCCAACTCTAGGAGGAACCTCTTCAACCATAGAAGTTCCTTGCCGGCCTCATTCACGGCAATATACTCTGCTTCGGTAGTTGACAGTGCCACACACTTCTGCAAACGAGACTGCCATGACACAGCTCCCCCTGAGAAGGTAAACACATAGCCGGACGTGGACCTCTTGCTATCAATGTCTCCTGCCATATCAGCATCTGTATATCCTGTAAGAGTCGGACTTTCCTTGCCAAAGCACAATCGGTATTTGGAAGTCCCTTTCAAATATCTAAGTACCCACTTCACAGCCTCCCAATGCCCCTTGCCCGGATTTGACATGAATTTGCTCAACATCCCTACGGCTTGAGCAATATCGGGCCTCGTGCACACCATGGCATACATGAGGCTACCAACGGCAGACATATATGGAATCAACTCCATCTCCTTCTTCTCCTTCGCTGTCTTCGGTGATAAGGCTAAACATAGCTTGAAGTGACCTGCGAGAGGAGTACTCACAGGCTTCGCCTCCTTCATGTGGAACCTCTCGAGCACCTTCTCAACATATGCCTCTTGAGATAACCAAAGTCGTCGACCGCTGCGATCCCTCTCGATCTTCATGCCCAAAATATGCTGAGCAGGACCCAAGTCCTTCATGTCGAACGCCTTTGCCAAGTCTCGCTTTAGCTCCTTGATCAAACTAGCATCTTGTCCCACAATCAACATATCATCCACATAGAGCAGAAGAACAATAAATTTGCCTTCTTTGAATCTCTTGATGTAGACACAGTGATCCGCCGCTGTCCGCTTATACTTCTGAGAAGCCATAAAAGAGTCAAACTTCTTGTACCACTGACGCGGTGCTTGCTTCAACCCATACAAGCTTTTCTTCAAGCGGCACACTAAGTGCTCCTTGCCCTTCACCTCATAACCTTCCGGCTGCATCATATAAATCTTCTCCTTCAAATCTCCATGCAAGAAGGCAGTCTTGACATCAAGCTGCTCGATCTCCAAATCAAGACTCGCCGCCAATGCTAACACGACCCGAATAGAAGTCATCTTCACCACGGGTGAGAAAATTTCGGTATAGTCAATACCTTGCTTTTGCTCAAAGCCCTTGACAACCAATCTCGCCTTGTATTTTGCAACATTGCCGATGCTGTCTCGCTTAAGCTTGAATACCCATTTGTTCTTCAATACTTTCACCCTCTTCGGAGCCTCTACCAACTCATATGTTTGATTTTTCTCCAAAGAAGCCATTTCTTCATCCATTGCCTTCTTCCAATTTGCATCCTCCTTGTCACTAAGGGCCTCCAGGAAATCTTCAGGCTCCCCCTCATCTGTCACCATAATATACTCCTCCGAGGAGTACCTTCTCGACGGTTGAGGCACCCTAGTCGACCTCCGAACTTGAGGCACTTCCGGAGGTAGGAGCTCGTCTTCATCACCGGTAGAAGCATCATCGATCGAGTCTTCATAGGCTCCTCCACCGATCGGTTCAACAACCGATGGGTCTTCATGAGTCTCCCCCTCTCCTTCATCCACCCCTTGGCTTGGTGGAGAGGAGATGGGAGTGGAATCATCGGATTCCTCTACACCTCCACCATGGACCTTTATGGTCTTCTCCAAATCGGCAATGGTCTCATCTTCAAAGAATACAACATCACGGCTTCGCACTATCTTCTTGGCCTTGGGATCATAGAGGCGATACCCAAATTCTTCATCCCCATAGCCAATGAACACGCATGGTGTGCCCCGATTGTCGAGCTTCGATCGATTCTCTTTTGGCACGTGCACAAAAGCCCGACACCCAAACACCTTCATGTGACGGTAGCTAACTTCCTTGCCGCTCCAAACCTTCTCCGGAATGCCACCCTCCAAGGGAACCGAGGGAGACCGGTTGACGATGTAGGAAGCGGTCACCACTGCCTCCCCCCAAAAGGTCTTAGGAAGCTTAGCCATAGATAGCATTGCACGTGCCTTCTCCATGAGTGTGCGATTCATCCTCTCTGCTATCCCGTTGTGCTGAGGGGTACGGGGTACACTCTTCTCGTGCCGAATTCCATGCCTAGCACAATAGTCTTGGAATTCCTTTGAAACATACTCGCCTCCATTGTCACTACGGAGGCATTTGAGTTTTTTCTCTGTCTCCCGCTCGACCTTAGCATGAAACTTAGAGAAAGCATCAAATACATCACTTTTATTTGCTAGGAAGTAGACCCATACCTTGCGAGATGAGTCATCGATGAAGGTAAGAAAGTAGCGGCGTCCCCCGAGAGTAGCAACATCCATGGGCCCGCAAACGTCCGAGTGGACAAGCTCCAACACTTCCTTCTTCCTCTCCGAGTGCCCCGAGAATGACACCCTATGTTGCTTCCCGATCAAACAGTCATCACAAGTGCCATAAGCCATAGAGCCAACCTGAGGTGTGATGAGCTTCTGCTTCCTCAAGATTTCTAAGCCCTTTTCACTCATGTGACCAAGCCTTCGATGCCATAGCCCTGGAGTGGCCTCACTAGCATTCACACTACCTTCTTGAGTGTGCACCTCCGTGGCCGTCTTGTATAGTGTGCAACAAGCCTTGCCTTTGGCAACAACCAACGAACCCTTGCTTAGCTTCCACACTCCGTTGCCGAAGACACTCACATAGCCTTCTCGATCAAGAACCAATCCCGACATTAAATTCAGTCGAAGATCCGGGACATGCCTTACGTCCCGCAGAATCAAGGTGCATCCCAAACTGGTCTTCACTTGGACATCTCCAATACCTTGAATCTTTGACGCACTACTATTGCCCATTTTGACATTCCCAAAATTGCCGCTCCGGTAGCTCATAAAGAAGTCCCTCCTGGGTGTGACATGGTATGATGCTCCCGTGTCGACAACCCATTCAACCTCATTTGCGGAGGTGTGATAGCACTCCCCATTGTCCAACAAGACAACTACACCATCATCACCGGTGATGGTAGCGGATGTACCTTCCTCCTCCTTGGGCTTCGCCTTACCCTCTTTGAGATCATTCTTGAACTTGAAGCAATTTTTCTTGAAATGCCCCTCCTTCTTGCAATAAAAGCACGTCAATGATTTACCTTTGGATTTTGATCGAGCTTGCGACTTCCCCCTCCAATGAGGTTTCCTACTCTTGCTCCGGCCTCGCTCTTCATTCATCAAAGCTTGCGGATGGTCTTCTCCATTCGCCTTCCGCCTTGTTTCCTCATTTAGCAAAGCACTATGCACAATAGACAATGTCAACTTGCCATCCGGGGAAGAGTTGCTCACCGACACAACAAGTGTCTCCCAACTATTTGGAAGCGAACTCAATAGTAGCATAGCTTGAAGCTCCTCTTCCAAGACTGTCTTCGTGACGGTCAATTGATTGATTATACTTTGGAACTCGTTCAAATGATCTGACACCGACGTGCCATCCCGATACTTCAAATTGACAAGCTTGCGGATGAGCATGGTCTTGTTGCCAACTGTCTTCCTCTCGTACCGATCATGAAGCCGAGTCCATATCTCGAATGCAGACGTAACTCCAGAGACGTGATGGCAAACACTAATATCTAGCCACTTGCGAATCGTGCCACATGATTTTCGATTCAACACCCGCCATTCCTCATCGGACATCTTTTCCGGGCACTTTGAATCTCCACCTAACGGCAAGTACAAATCCTTGCAATACAAGATGTCTTCCATCTTCTCCTTCCAAATCGGCCATGAATTAGTGCCATTGAAGCAAAACAAACCTTCATTCTTGCTACCGTCGCTCTCATCCATCTTTGATTTCTCACAGACACAAGAGCAAACACCTTGTGTGCACAACCCGTGCTCTGATACCACTTGATGGGAAAACCGCACCGGCTCAACCACGAAACCGACGATCTCTTCCCCGTGAGATGAACCAAAAAAAAAAAAAGGAGCAAACAACAATCCAATCACAAATGCAAAATAATTCAATCACAAGCAAAGAAGATGACTCGGGGATTTACGTGGAAACCCTTGCGGGAAAAACCACGGTGAGCAAATGCTCGGAGCAAATGCTCGGGGGAGGGCTTCACTATCAAATACGGCAAGCAAGACGAGAGTACAACCCGACTCCTTCTTCTTCCTCCTTCTAGATCTACACCTTTTCCCCTTCTAGGGCTCAACAAGTAGAGACCCTAGCAAGCCTCAAGGAACATACCTCCTTGCAAGCTTAGATCCGATCTATCCGCCGAAGATCGATCCCCAAGAAAATCTTCTCCTCCTTTGTAGAAGAAAGCACTCCTTCTCCCTTAGAAAATCAGCCCTCAAAGCCCTCTCCAAGGTTTCTCAAAGCCAACTCAAGCATCACTCCAAAAGCCCCTTCAAAGAGCCTTTAAAACATCCCAAAACGGGTCTGCAGAAAAACAGATCCGACCCGACTTCGCCCAAGTGGGTTTGCTGAATTTTCTGCTCATTTGTGGCTAAGGAACTCGCCCGGGCGAGTCGGGTCTCGCGCCGGGTGACTCGGGTGCAAGTCCGATTGGGAAGGAGCTATGCTCCCCTCCCCTTTGGGTCTCCTCCATGGGGATGAAACCCCAACAGGTGGTGGGCATCGGAGAAGGGGGGAGTTTCAGTATATAGTGGGGTTAAATCATGGTTAAGTAGCCATGGGGGTAAAATGGTCATATGCACCTTAGATTGGGTGGCTTAGGCCCGACCATAGTCATTTTTGTCCACTAAAATGGCGCCCCGAAAAATCGATATGTTTCGCAATGTGTCACAAATATCTTGTTTTCCACTTTTCCGACTGTTACGAAATATTATTCTAAATCAAAATTTTGAACCTTGACCCATGGTTTGAAATCTCGGCCGATACTAGTACGTACCGACCGGTACATATTTGTACGTACCATCCGGTACATACTGATTTTGTCCGATTCGAGACCAGTACTGCACCCGATTCCAATACTTTGCCTGTACCAACCGATACCGGTCTGTATCAGCCGGTACCGACAGGTTAAATTTTTTTTTTTTTTTTGGTTTTTTGCCCTCAACCGATTTCGGTCCATATCAGCCGGTACCGGTTCGGGACCGACCGATACCGCGATTTTGAACCTTGCCTTGACTATCGTCAACAAGTTAAGCTGGTAGGGACACCACTGGTTTAAACAGGCCAGACACGACCCGCGTGCACCCATAGAGGAGTAAAATGACCGCCCATGCTCTTGGGCTTTGGTTGGGAAACTACTACACATGGTTGGTCCATCTGTTTGGACTTCGCCTATTTTATTCTGCATTTTCTTTTTATTTAGTAACTAATTTTTGTCCTAATTAATAGGTTATTTTATGGTTTTATGTAATCCCAAGTTATAAGGGCCCGATAAGTGTTGCAGAGCCCATTAATTGTTAGGATTGTGATGGAACCACTATCTATATCACATGTAGCCATTGGTTATGGATTATTTAATGAATGAACGAAAAACATAAATTGCTAGGATTTCTCGTAAAGTCATCGTTGAGGGAAGAGACATCGGATTTCGAGCCAAAGTCCCCATTACTAGGATCATAGTTGGCATTGCCTTCGTCTCCGTCACGTGAATGCGATGATCTCTCTCTCTCTCTCTCGTGCGCGCGACCAACCCCGGCCCTGCCGACCTCCATGGGCCCATCCGGCTTGGCCTTGGTCTCGCTGCCAACGACCAGCCCGGCCCGGTTGCAGCCCCGTGGGTGTGCTCGAACCCTACCCAGCCGCGGTCTCCCCGACCTGTTTGCACCCCGTTGCCGACCCGCACCTCTTCCTACCCATCGGTTGACCCTGCCGGCCTCTCGGGTCTCTATTCGGCAACCGATTGCCCCTCCCGGGTTTCTGTGGTACTTGCACGTGGATCTTCGACAATTGAGGATTGTTCGTGTTTTCCTGAGAGCCTCATGCAATCTTGGATCATTTCCAAAAGGCTCTGACATCTTCTAGTCATCGGGTGCAATTTTTCTTATCTTATACTTGCAACCTAAGATTTTTTTTGAAAAATTATTTACCATAGATCTTAAATTTCTTAACATTATTTAATCACTACTTGGTCTGCTTAGGACCTAAACATTGCATAAGCCTATGCCCTTTGAATGATTTGATTTGACCCTGATTAATCGATTGAAATCCTTTTTAGGGTCTTAAACCCATATTTGATCGTCAGACTGCCCTGGCCCCCGGGAGTTCCTCAACTTCCAAACGATCGAGCATTTCCAACCTTCTGGAAGGCCCAATCTCATTGCCTGCACTCGTCTCTTCCTATCATAAGGATCATCTTGATTTCTTATTAAGTTGAGAATAATCCCTGAACTTCTAATTTAATATTATTAAATCAAGAATCTAATTAACTCCTGGAATCATTGTTTACACGAGTGTACTACATCATAAGCTCTGTTGACGGATGGTAACAATAGGATCATGGTTACAAAACTTGGTCAATACCAAGTCAAACCGGCCGGTACGACTCGGTTTTTTACTAGTCGGGAAACATACCGAGAGTATTAATCTGTCGATGAAGTACAAAATTGACCTATGCACACTCAAATTTCAAATAAGCTTGAATAATAGTGTGATAATAAGTACTTTTTTTGCAAATTAAAAGGATACACAGTTTTCTATGCACTCTTTAATCACAAACACAGTTTGAAGATAGTCATGCTCAAGTATAGACAAGGGGTCAACTCAGGTTATTCAAATTACTCTATTTAGAGGATTAAAATGGCGTAATAAACAATATATGCCATATTAAATGAAGCCTAACAAACACAATATGGCACATTAAATTCATCAATTTATTCCAATTGTTCAACCTTCCAACAGATGCAGTTTATAACTTACATTATCAAATTTCAAATATCAAGTTCAGGATGGTGTTAACAAAAGTCAGAAAGAGCAATGTAATGATGAACTTACCCGTCATCACATACTCTGGAGCTGCATATCCATATGTTCCCATCACTCGTGTTGACACATGAGTTTTGTCTCCCTCAGGGCCATCTTTAGCAAGCCCAAAATCAGAGAGCTTGGCATTATAATCCTGAAGTAGCACATTTCAGAAAAACACAAAGTGGGGAACGGGGAAAAATCATATTGATTTATTACTGATAGTTTAGTCACATACCACATCTAGCAGAATATTAGATGTCTTAAAATCACGATAAATCACCAGCCTTTCTGCTTCTTCATGCAGAAAAGCAAGGCCCTTTGCGGCACCAAGTGCAATTTTCATTCTGATGGGCCACGGGAGAGGCAGGGACCCTGTTGCACATAGTATAGTTGAGACCGAGGAATATTAAACATCAAACAAGGATCCAAATGCAACAAAACTAAGATTTGCAATCTGACCTCACAACTGATAGCATACACTAGAGGACATTGTAGACTTCCATGAGTCTAGATAAGTAAATGGCAATGAAAAGAATAGCAATAGTCAAAATTGTATTAGAGCTCAGCTAATAGGACAGGTTAGATGGGCAAGGAACTATTGGTTATAATTATATTAATGATGAACAAGGAGAAAATAAATTTTGATCCTAGAAAAGAGCTGATGCATATTTTAGATATCTAACATCTTGCACTCAGAAACATCTGATAGAATCCCATCTTGTTGTGTTATTTGCTTTAAATTTATTTGATTGGTTATTGTTTTTAAGTAAAAAATATAAATCCTTATGATGAAGATTTCCTATAAAAGCTAGATTTCATTTCTGAAATAATAGTACAATCATTAATGTCATCCTATGCCTCCTTTTTAGCCTTAGAAAAAAGTTTAGAGTCTAGGCAACATGAGAGAGAGAGAGGTCTAGAGCTTAAGATTCTAAGAATGCACCCAGGTTTGAATTTATTGTACCCAATTTCTTGTCTTGCAAGCATCTACACCTGATCTTCTCCATTTTGAGTAAGATACACTTTTAGGATTGTTTTCGCTCAAGTGCTTCTGTAATCAAAGGATCTTCATATCCAAATCCTTTTCATATGCAATCCCCATAACCATATGTAGGTAAATAGCCGTCAACCACTAACCAGCACTAGCTTAATTGGTAATAGAACAACAGTACAACCAGCATAGTACATGTGATAAGGGATTGGTTCAGATCTACATAACTTTAAAATATTAGATGTACGGAATTGACCTTAACGGAGCCGATCTACTGCAGGCCACTATTATCTGATCCATACTCACCACAAGGCTGAACTTGTGGTACTAGACCCACCTAATTTGCTTATTAAATACTCTATTCCGTTGAACTCTACTCGACACACCTGACCCACAGTTTTTACATTGTACTTGGAGTTTAGACTATAGCCATAGGTCGAACCAGTCCAACACATTAACAAACATCTCAAGAAATAATATGGTAGAATTTCAACCAAAACCATAACCATGACATGAAGCCTATCCCAATCCATTTGGCATTGACTTTACGAATCCTTAGTGAGGCATTCCCAATAAAGGCAATCTTCGTTGTCAATGCAAGACTTTTCATATCATTTCTAGGACCTAGCTTAATGATTATCGAAATATGATTTATTCTATATCTTTTTGTGATCAATTGTTAACCCAACATCAACCTTTCACCATTCCATATTAATTTTAGGACCAATATTGATACTGTTTTTTGGTAGAATTTCAATGTAATGCAAAATTAACAAACAGATATGCTCCAATGGTAATGGTGACCCATGGCGATGATGGCAACCTCTAACTAAACTGTTTTAAGTTGATTGTCACTAATATTTGACCAATATCCAACATACAAATGAAATATGCCTATGGCACGTTCTATTTGCACCAGTCAGATTCAGCTTGGCACCTAGCCATTTTTTAATACTCATACTTCTCTTGTCCCTAACCTCCAGCTAACCATCACCCCCCCCCCCCCCCAATCTCCACCTACACCGCTCCCTACCCCCCCCCCCCCCCTTTTCGACGCTGGGCCCAGCCTCCTTCCTCCCCGAGCTGAAACCCTAAACCACACCAGGGCATGTATCGACGGTTGCCCTATGACACTGTCGGCGGGCAATCATCAACACGTGATTAGGGTTTTTGTGCAGAGAAGATATAGAGAAGGAGGAGGAGAAAGAGATAGAAGGAGGAGGAGCTGGGGGCAACGGGGAGGGAACGACGGTGGGGAGATGGGTGTGGCATCAAGAGATCGATGGTTGGAGGTAAAGGATGGGGGGTAATTTGTGATGCAGGCGCCAATAAGGCACACTACAATCCTGAACCCTTTTAGGGTTTTCTTTGGTCAATGACTAGGTTTTATTTATCAATATAGCGACGTATAGATCAAAAGGACAGCAACCAGAAGTTATCTTATGCAGTTCTAAAGTTTATGCAATCAACATAAAGCAGGGTTAAGACTTAAAACAATTAAAGAGCGCAATACTATCACAAAAAAACTGATTTCAGCACATAATAGGGTCAATCGCAGCAATAGATATGTAAATTGGACAATAGGCATGCAACAGATTTTCACTAAAATAGGTTACGAATGCTTGCTAGGGTTACCGACAGACGATATATGGCGAATCTAATAAATAGGCAAAGTTATGGCTTCAACTAGCGATGAAAAGGATGATGACGGCTGCGATGCGGAGCGGAGGCAATGGAAACTAATGAAAACGAAGCGGATGCGATGGGAAAAATAAAGGAAAAGGAAAGATACTGCCTGGGGTTTCCCGCCGTGGGTCGATTGCAAGGATGCGCCGACGATCCTGCACACGGAGCAAGGCCGGACGTCGGGAGAAGCCGGAACCTTCGGAAAACGAAGCCCAAAGCCTTCACGAGGCGAAGTCGTGGAATCGGCGAGGATCGGGGACACGAGTCTCGCCCGGAAGCACTCACGAAGAGGCACGAATTTCAGCAACTATCAAAATCTGAAATCTCTTTTCTTCCTTCATCTTTTGTAGGCTAGGGTTTTTGTTTGGAGGGCTAAGATCAAAGGATAATTAGGGTTGGATGGTGTGGATGCAAGGGCCAAGAAAGGCAAGAAAAAGAGAGAGAAACAAGGGAGAGAAGAGAGAGAGAAGAGAGGGGACGGACAAAGGTGGGGCCGGGTCTTCTTCCGCGCGGACAAGGAGGGGGGGGGCGTTCGGTTCACGGGAAAGAAAGAAAGGGAGGGGCGGTAATGCTATTTGGGCTTAAGATAAGCCCATCTAAAGCCCTATGAAGCCCATAACTTGCCACGTCATCAAAATGGTGTTATTTCGCCATCTAACCGTCGGTTTCGAGATCTAATCTCGTCCGTCGGCACCCCGCAAACACACGCACCCATAATTTTATTAATATAATGCTGCAACTCACCCGAGAAGACCCGGATTCAATCCGAAAAGCCCTCGGATGAGATCATGGACATCCCCCATGAATTGGGCAAAAACATAAATAAAACTGCATGCTGAAATAAGGCCAAAAACAGGGAAAAACGGCCAAAAACTGAAATAATGTCTAACAAGTCCCAAACGGATACGAACTGAAGGTGCTGATCAGGTCTTCATCAATTTGGGATACATGAGAAGAAAAAAAAGCTTGTGTACCAACATAATGTGGGTGCCAAGCTGAAATCGGTGTGTGCAAGCAAATAAAACATGTCGATGCCTATCCATATCCAAGTTTTTTGACATGTCAGATTGGATTAGCTAATCGGATCAAAAATTGCCATCCCCATAAGCTAGCACTTGTAGAACTTGTTCCCTAGGTGATATACTTTTTGTTTTTCAAAATTGAAAAGTTAGGGGCAACGTATTTTGATTGCCCATGAAAATGGCAAGTTAAAATCGCATGGTCTCTAGCAAGACCTGAATGAAATTTTGAAGATTTGGATTTCTAAATTTGATGTTTGAAAATTGGTAGTTAAAATGCCACCTATCAGACCCACCCAAGACAATGTTTCAAACACGTGAAGATTTAAAAAAGAATTTGTAAATCTAAACAATGTAGATGCAATTATAAACAAGATAACATATAAGGTAGCTTTGCAAACTTTGCCAACCTCTACATGTACCATGTTATATTATCTTATGCTCCATAAGCCAAGAGGAAGGAAATGTTGGTCGCTCCAAGATGTCTCCATTGTATTTCAACGAAAACCATATCAATAAAGATAAAAAAAGATCATAATTACACGGCATATGCATGTCATAAGACACTCCCAAAAGGAATCAACCAAAAAAAAAAACATAAACAATGACCAAATGGTTTTAGGGCATTCAACTTTTAACATCCCCACTCCTAAGCTCAGTGGTATACATATATGCCAATTATTAAGACTAATAAGTCTCTGATTAAATAAGATTTACTAATAAGAGCCTTTAAACATAACACATCAAACCCTTAAATCATTCATTTGGATCCTGGATTCTTGGTACGCCCGGAGGCATAAAAACCACCATGTATATTTTTCCATCAGAATGGTGTTGGTTATGGAACACAATTCAACATGAGGGCTTCACCTAGTGATCGACAAATTCTTTGACCGGTTATCAACCTGAAATCAACCCTAACCATGCGTTGTGTCAAGAATCGTGGCATGTGCCAGTCGATGTGTCGAGTTTGGGGCTAAGTAATGGTAACTATAACAATTTCTTCACCTTTGTTGCCACTACAATTGAGACTAATCTCTCTATACCGTAGAAATCTCACTCATCCAAAAACTACATCTACTTTGATCAAGCCCCATGAGTCATTCATGCCTATGGAAAGCAAATCTCAGGCCTAAAATCATGCTTCCTTATATTGTCTCACACTGTCTCTAGCCACGTAACTTTGGGTCTACCCCTAGGGATGGCAACAGTGTGGTTTAAAATTAAGAACCGCGGTAAAGGTTTTGGTTTACCAAAATATAAAATTATCGCGGTGTGGTGAAGTTTCGGTTTTGCCCAAAACCACATAAAACCACACCGTTTAGACCATTATAATGATAAAACGTGGTGCACCGCACCACATGGTGCGGTTTCAGTTTTACATAATGGTACACCGTCGCGGTGCAGTTTCGATGTGGCGGTTCGGTGTTGCGGTGAGGTTTTGCCCAAAACCGCACCGTTACCATCTCTATCTACCCCTCCCTCTTGTCCCTTGTACCCTAATGCTAATGTGCGGCCCAATCAGATCAAGTGCTTCCTCCGATATTTGTTGAACACGCCCAAACCATCTTAAGCTATACTCCACATGCTATAATCTTGTCTCACATCAATGAATTGAACTCATCAGTAATAGGCCAGTCCCCATCCTTCTCCTTAATTAATTTTATGTATAGTGGCATCTGTTGGTGGAACTCATCCAATCCCCATCAAGCAAAGTTTTGAATCTTCTGATATCCTAGGTCGGGGATCGTATACCACATTTAAGATCATTTTAAAGAAAGCAAAGTCATTCTAACTTAAATAATTCAGTTCATGTGGAAGAAAAATGAAATTTTGCATGGTTTTGGAGATAAATGCACTCAACACAATAGCTTCTTTTATGAAAAGCGTGACAGAATGGGCTTCCCACAGGAGAACTTCCATTTAAAATAAAATTATCATATTAAATATATTTTCCTAATTGCAATTTCGGCATGAGGATCTCAAAAACTATATTTAGATGGAAGCACTGTGGATTGTTGAAGGCAATGTAGTTAAGGCACCCACCTGAGACGAGAGGCAAGGCGAGGCTAGGGTGCCTTGTCTAAAATGAGGCGGGCATGTATATAAGTCGGAGTAAGGCGCATGCCTTACACCGTGAGGCGCTCGAGGCGCAAGGCGATGGAGGCGCCTGCCTCATTTAATCGAGGGTTTAGGTTGAAGCCAAAACTCAATCACACCCATTCTTTTGTATGCCATTTGGGGTTGAGTGTGATTCACCGATCGGACTGGGTGTAAATATGTAACAGACGGTTGTGATTTAGTTTTGGCTTTACCGTATCTGACCATATGAGGTTATAACCTCAGGATCCCGTAGCCCGTGGACTCGAAACTTCCACGTGACTGAGCGATTGGCCCGATCGGGTTAGAGTTTCAACGTTGGGGCCGCGGACTGCCATCAAAACTCTCTTCTCTCATTTTCTAATTCAGTTGTATAGTGTCATAATTCTTTATATGTTTACTTCACATCTTCAAATCACATTTATTTCATGTTAATTGCAGACATCCACGCCTAAATCACAATCTTATTGCAGACAAGTAACAATAAAAATAATGCATGAAATAACCTAAGGAAGCTCACAAGGATGAGAGGTTTTTAAATGGTTTTGCCACACATGGAATTTTGATAACTCATGACAAAAGAGGATGAACATTGGAAATCCAAATATGTTGACAAACAGTAGAATGTTGGTTTTCATTCTACAAAAGACAAAATGTGGTCTTAAAGCTAAGATCTCAGTAAAAATGTTAAATCCTTTTAATACATTACTTTTAGATCTCTTTTAGATTAAGCACCACACCAAAATTTCAGAACTGTACTGAAACAATAACAAAAGAAATTACAAGAATTGAAGATCAGAAGACAAGACCGGATAGGACAATCCTAAGCAAATTGTTGTCACAACAAGCACATGCCTTGATAGAGGAGCGGAATGGAAATAACAAATTACAAGGTAGGTGTGACTTCTGAACCTAAGGTGTCATTATAAAGGCACACAAAAATAAGAGGATGATGACAGTTTCCTCAAATAGAAAATACATGTATCTAGATAGAAGAATCGAGTCAAATCTCCAATGAACTCTGAAGTCTTCTAGCTGGAAAATCTAGCCTATTCTAAACTCTCCTATGTGTCTTTCTAATAGTAGAAATATTGCCAATTAGAGTGAATTAGCATAAATTCCAATGTCGTCAAAAAGTAAGCTAAGGCATATGACAATAGCAATAGCTCTAATATATTTCAGCAAGGATCAAGAAACAATTAGGCATTCCCAAAACAGGGGAAATTGATTAACCCAGGAATGTAAAAAAATATAAGAAATCCTGAAATAATTGGAGATCCAAGAAGTAGGAAAGCTACTTACTTCTAAAAAGATGATTTTCCAAGCTTCCACGGGGCATAAACTCATATGTTAACAACCTTTGATCATCTTCAATACAGTACCCAATCAACTTAACCAAATTTGGATGTTGAAGGTCACCAAGAAAATTAACTTCTGCCTGCAGCACATGAAAGTGCATATTTGTCCAAGGGTGAAAAGATTGTAAGGGGTAAATGCTAGTTAATTGTCGGAAAAGAAATAAAAAACTGGGACTTGCAAAAATGCATACCAGCCATTCTTTATGCCCTTGAACTCCATCATGATTAAGTGTTTTGACGGCAACAGTAAGACCTGTGCCAGGTTTCACAGGCGCAGTTCCATTCTCCTCTATCCATCCTTTGAAAACACAACCAAAGCCTCCCTCTCCAAGAAGACTCTCTGGTCTAAAGTTTCTTGTGGCAGACTTGAGCTCATTGAAAGTAAATTTCCGCAGTTGAGATGCTATTTTTAGTTCCTCAACAACTTTGGATGTACATGAATTATTGTCACTGTTACTGGTGGTCGTAGAACCAGAGACTAATGGTGCAACTGGTTGATCCCTGCTACCATCATTTGTCGATTTACTTTCCGCTGGTCCATGCACAAAAGAGTGTTTAAGAAAGCTGTTACCAGATAGCGAAAAGATACCACTAGAATATGATATGAAGAGACGGATAAGAGCACGGATAAGGATACGGACATGGGACACTGTATTTTTGCAAATCACAGAACTCATAGATGAATACAAAAAAGATACAAACAGACATAGAAATACAAAAGCACAACACACCTTATATTGGTTAAATTTATAATTTATGCAGGCAAACAATGTAGAAGTACACAACGAACGGCAATCTTAATAGTAGTTAAAGTGTGAGCTACATTTACATTGTGACAGGTTTCCACAGTCCTACATAGTGCCATATTGACCTAGTAATTTATCGCCATGTAAAGGTAAACAATGTCATAAGTATGTCAGATATGGGGTATGGAGGGAAATGTAAGCAACTTAAGAGCATCCGAGAGAAGGTGAATGGAGACCAAATGGAAGAATCCATTGGTATCCCGGTATCGTGTCGAATCGCTACATCTATGTTAAGATTACTGAAGTATCTTTGTCTTATAAAACACTAGAATAAAACAATGAAATCAGTAGGAAACATGCAAAACAGACAAAAGAAAAGAAATGAATTAATCAAGATAGCATAGACAATAGTTAAAATTTACACACAATATAGAAATAGTATTTAATTTCTCGTCTAACTAGTAATTTTATTTTTTGATACCCAGGATTCTCTGTGAGGGAGACGAACAAATATTTTTAAAATGTTTCCAGAAATAAACAGTCTACCTGCATCTGCATGGATCTAGATTGGGAGAATCTTTCTTTCGTCAAGCTCGGTGATCTAGCATCGATTTCTTCTCATTTTGATCACTCAAAGTTCATGCAAGTTGAGTTTGAGATGGAAGCTGGCAAAGCCTCGGGTTCAGGCAGATTCCCTATCTTTTTCTTTCACAAATTTTGGACAATGGTTGGTCCAGATATTTATGCTTTCTTGCAGTATCTTTTTTCTAAAGGCCACTATACATAGCCTTAATTTTTGTTGGAGTGTTCTTCCTAAGAAGGAAGGCATGTATTCTGTATCAGACTTCAGGCTTATAAGTCTATCTAATTGATCTATAAGATAGTCAAAAAAAGATTTAACAAATCATCTAAGGAAAGTTATGGATAGCTTGGTCCGTAATTCACAATTCGCTTTGATCAAATGCCGCAACATCTTAGACAGCATAGCATCAGCTCAAGAAATTAATTTCCATTTTGTCAAATCTGGGGAGGACTTTTGCTGAAATTAGATTTTGAAACGGCGTTCAACAAAATCAAATGGAGATTTCTTATCATTAATTTCAGTAAAACTCCTCCCCAGATTCGACCAAATGGAAATTAATTTCTTGAGGTGGGACTTGCAAGATAGCCTTTAACAGAAATGATTAGCGAAGGACGATTAACAAACTAGCTGATCCCAAACAGATGATACGAGGCTCTATGGTTATGGTAATTGTAGGTTAAGAATATTATTGTCTCGCCACCCACTAATCAACATAAAACGAACTCTACATTGTCTAGAATTGTCTTTATACATTATATAATTTTGTGATTTATCTTAGGGTAAATTTTCGAAAGTTGAAATGATGTTCAAATTATAGTTTATGGCCTAAGTTAGAATTTTAAGAACATGCACCTTGGAATATTCTAAACGAACACATTTTGCTTGTTAGGAAAGGATTTCTCCTTTTGTACCCCCTATAACTCGTATCATATGTATACTTCAACCACACTTTAGACAAAACTTCACGTGGAGGAACATTCAAGTGCCAAATCTTCACTCACACTTTAAAATGTCAATTAAATGATGCATGTGTATCTATAAATGAACCAATCACAAGCCTTTGTAAAGAGAAATTGTTTAAATATAATAGATGAAAATGAGAAATTGTTCAAAATATAGCTGATGGGGATATCGAGCCTCGGCCCTGGCGAGTGTACCAGCGCAGGAGGCGACATCTGAGCATGTGGTTCTAGCCATGTTGGCTACTGTTTTTCTGTTTCATTATTTGGCTTGTGCACTTTTAGTCCCACCTCGATTAGTGGGCTTTTTCGTCTGTCGTTGTAAGCCTATTTATAGGCCTTTCATTTTTTCTCTTCGGTAGGCAATGAATAAAAATTTTATCTCTTCCCACATGTGTGAGAGAGCTAAGGTGAGGTGTGTGAAACCCGAGCCTATACCTAGGTGTGTGAAACCCTAGGCCCCCAACTAGGCGTGTGAAACCCTAGTGGGACCATCCCCCCCCCCCCAATCCCGTTTCCCCCTTCCCCTCCCAAGCCCACCGTCCCCCCCCCCCCTTTCCTCTCCTCTCACCCGGCCGGCCCACCAACCCGATTCCCCCCCTTTTCTCCCTCCTGCCGCTGCTGCCTACCCGAACCCCAGCCCACCCGATTCCCCCCCCCCCTTCCTCTCCCCCGTGCTGCTGCTGCCTACCCGCGACCCCAGCCCCCGAACCCCCTTCCTTGCCCTCTTGCTGCTGCTGCCTACCCGCCACCAGCCAACCCGATTCCCCCCCTGCTGCTGCCGGCCCCAAGCCCCAGCCGACCCCACTTCCCCTGCCTCCCGACCCCCCCCCCCCTCGTCTCCTCCCCGGTGCCACAGCCCCACCCCCTTTTGCCTCCTTCGGTTGTGCAGCCGACCAACCCGATTCCCCCCTTCCTCCCTCCCTCCAGTCACCACCCTCACCCTTCACCCTTGCCCGACCGGCCTTACCCTACCTGCTCCCCGTCCCCGCGCCCAATCCGAGTACCACCTCCCCACCCCGATAGCCCATTCCCTCGGCATGACGGCATGGCCGACCCCGATGTTGATCAAGGCTTGATCGACGACGAAGACGGATTTCTCGACATCCGGTCTCCCTTCCTCGACTTCCGGTTCAACGCCGGCGAGAGCGTGAAGGATTACGTGGAGCGCATCACCTACCTCGTCGCCAAGGACGCGGAAGCACGGCTGGGGATCTCGGAGAACCATCAGCGTTGGCATCCCGGCGCGCCCGTACATCCCAACGTGCTAGCCCTTCGGGCCCTCGCTCAAGCTCCGGCTCAACCTGAGGACACCGCATCGACTTCGGCCCCGCCACCAGTTGAGATCCCTGAGGTCCCCCACAATCCTCAGTAGGTGAGTTTCTTTCTTTCCCTGGTCAATATCGAATGGTGACACCAACGATCAATTATCTTATATTTTATCTATGCAAAACTGCTGCCCACTTTGAATGGTGAGTTGTGAGATTCTGATTACCCTGTTTGCTATTATCCTTGACATTGCATGTGGAACTCTGCCGATATAACTAAGTATTAGTTGATTCGGTTAATTTAGATTGGGATACCTGCTTGCATGCCTGTTATACTTTGCTAAAACCATTAGCCATATTATTTGTTTAAATCAACTTCCTGTTTCGACTCGGAGCAACAAGCGACCCTGTCGCGGCTCAACGAGTCTTTGAATTCCCTGTCGCACACACGGTTCCACATCATTTTGGTATCAGAGCATGGTCATAGCTAGTTCATTTGCATTCAATACCGGATCCTGCATCTTGCATTCATTTTAGTGCATTAAGTTAAAAAATATATATATATATATTATTAGCATCATCTTGTGTGTTGTCCTTGCATGCCAACCCGTAGGGGTAGGCCATACCTATTAGGAGAGTCTAGCGAGTCGGACAACTACAGTATGGATCCCGAGGCCCTGACTAGAGCACTTGCCGAGTTGACCCAAGGCATAACCGCCATGACCCAAAACCTCGCCGCGTATCAGCGCGACACCAATGCCCGGTTAGACCGGATGGAACAAGCGCGGACCGATCCGCATGTTGAATTTCCCAATCCCCCCCAAGGGCACCCGGCCAACTGGCAGAACAATCAGGACCCCGATGATCAGTACCTTCGGAGTATCCGGTTAGAGGTACCATCCTTTGATGGTAGACACGATCCCCAGTTTTTCCTGGATTGGCTCCAGTCCATGGATCGTTATTTCACGTGGTATCCTTTAACTGAGGTTAGAAAGGTCCGCTTCGGAGCCATGAAGCTCAGCGGACCCGCGAGCCAATATTGGACCAATGTGGAAGCCTTGAGAGTTGCGCGAACCCAGGACCCGATCGATACTTGGGTCGCCATGAAAAATGAGCTTAAGGGTAAGTATGTGTCACCGTCGTATCAGGCACGACTGTTAGACCAATGGCACCAGTTTACCCAAGGTAGCAAATCGGCGAAGGACTATGTTGCCAAATTTGATGAGTTCCTCACTCGTTGCAACGTCCTTGGGACCGAGACGCCTGTCCAAGTCCTTTCCCGTTTCCGGTCTGGCCTGAGGGAAGACCTAAGGAATGAGCTCCTTGCCAGAGATGTCACGGAATTGGAAAGAGCCTACGCTTTAGTACAAGACCTTGACGCCTCTAGGTCTAGTCACACCTACAGGCATTCTGACCCTAGGAGCTACCCCACAAAGCCCTCCCCTAGCAATTCCAATCGGACCTACCCCAACTCATCTCAAGCTAAGCCCAGCATTCCCAACAAGAATTTTGAGAGGGACGCACGAGGAAAGAGTGTCGAGCGTGACTTCTCCAAAGTCAGCCCTCTTACAAAGTGTTACAAGTGTCAAGGGTATGGCCACGTGGCTGCCAACTGCCCCAGCCCTGTCAGAGTCAACATTGTCGATGGCAACCCCATTGAAGCAGTAGAGCCTGGAGAAACAGAGTTCATCTACCAGGCTGAAGAAGAAGATGGAGATTTTGATGATGATGATGACGGTGCCATTCTGAGTTGTCTTAGGCAGTCGTCGTTCCCCACCGTGTCAGTTGTTAGGTGCGCACTATCCCAACCCAAGGATCAGGATGATTGGAGGCGCACCGCTATTTTCCACACGTTCACCAAGATTGGGGATAAAAATTGTAAGGTCATCATCGACAGTGGCAGTTGCATCAATGCCGTATCATCTGCTGTCATCGCCAAGACTGGCCTTAAGGCCGTCCCCCACCCTCGTCCCTATCAAGTGTCTTGGATCAACTCCACTGCCATGGAGGTCAAGCAGAGATGCCTAGTGCCCATCAATTTCAACATCTACCAGGACAAGATCTGGTGTGATGTCCTGACCATGGATGTGGGCCAAGTCATCTTGGGAAGACCTTGGCTTTTCGATAACGACGTTCTCATTTATGGACGCTCGAACATGTGTCTGTTTGAACATGAGGGCAAGAAAGTTAAGTTGATTCCCTCCCCACCCAAGAGTGCCCAAGCCGAGCAAAAGACTACCCCTGCAAAGAAAGCCAAGAGCGTTAGTTTTGTCAGTGCCAAAGAGCTGAGTCACGAGGTAGAAAAGGGAGCCCCTGTCATCATCCTAGTAGCAAGAGAAACCCCTAAGGACTCCGGCCAGTCGATTCCCCCCGAAGTCACCCCTGTGCTTAGGGAGTTTGCTGATGTTTCCCTGAAGATCTCCCTGACCAACTGCCTCCGATGCGCGACATACAACATGCCATTGACTTGGTCCCTGGGGCAAGTCTTCCCAACCTGCCACATTATCGAATGAACCCTACTGAACACGCAGAGTTGAAGAGGCAGGTTGATGAACTCCTGCAAAAGGGTTTTATCAAGGAGAGTAAGATTCCGTGTGCGGTCCCCGCCCTTCTGACGCCTAAGAAAGACGGATCGTGGCGTATGTGTGTCGATAGTCGTGCCATCAACAAAATAACAGTCAAGTATCGTTTCCCTATCCCGCGACTGGACGACATGTTGGACATGATGTTCGGAGCTACCATTTTCTCTAAGATTGACTTAAAGAGTGGCTATCACCAAATCCGTATCCGTCCTGGCGACGAGTGGAAGACTGCGTTCAAGACTAAGGATGGACTATATGAGTGGATGGTCATGCCCTTTGGGCTGACTAACGCCCCGAGTACCTTTATGAGAGTAATGACGTAAGTACTCCGGCCATTTATGGGTAAATTCCTGGTGGTGTACTTTGACGACATACTTATTTATAGCCAATCTCGGGCGCAACATTTAGACCACCTGCGTCAAGTCTGTACCGTATTAAGGAAAAAAGAGCTGTATGCGAATCCGAAGAAGTGCACATTTTTCACAACTCAAGTCCAATTCTTAGGATTTGTGGTTTCTATCGAGGGAGTCTCTGCGGACCCCGAAAAGGTCAAAGCTATCGAAGAGTGGCCCGAGCCCAAGACTATTCGTGATGTCAGAAGCTTCCATGGGCTAGCCACCTTTTATCGTCGGTTCATTAAGGGGTTCAGCACCATCATGGCCCCAGTGACTGACTGTCTGAAGAAGGGTGAGTTCACTTGGTCTAATGCCGCCACGAGAGCTTTCATCGAAATCAAGAAAAGGATGGTTGAGGCCCCTGTCATGCGTCTCCCTGATTTCTCTAAGGTTTTTGAAGTGGCTTGCGACGCGTCTGGGCTCGGGATAGGTGGAGTCCTTTCCCAGGAAGGCCACCCGGTTGGCGGTTGCCTATTTTAGCGAGAAGCTAAATGACACTCGACAGAGGTACTCCACCTATGATAAGGAGTTCTATGCGGTGATCCAATCGCTTCGCCATTGGCGACATTACCTCTTGCCGCAAGAGTTCGTTATTTTTTCTGATCACGAGGCCCTCCGTTATATTTACTCCCAGAAGAGACTGAATGCGCGACATGGTCGATGGGTCGAGTTCCTCCAGGACTACACTTTTAGTCTGCGCCACAAAGCGGGAGTTGAGAATAAAGCTGCTGATGCGCTCAGCCGCCGTGTGTTCATCCTTTCCAAATTAACCACGACAGTTGATGGGTTTGCTAGGATAAAAGCCGAGTATGAGTCATGTCCCGACTTTAGCGAAACCTATGCGTTATTGAGAGACGGGACCCTGTCCGAAGTTGATGGCTATCTCATGCATGATGGATATCTGTTCCGGGGACGAAAGTTGTGCATCCCACGAACATCCTTACGTGAGTTTCTCGTGTGGGAGTTGCACGCTGGAGGTCTTGCCGGACATTTCGGAAATGAGAAAACGATTGAGGCCGTCGAGTACCGGTTCTATTGGCCGAGTCTGAAGCGCGATGTTGCTAGGCATGTTGGTAGATGTCACACCTGTCAGCTAGCCAAACAACACAAGCAGAACACTGGCCTTTACACTCCTTTACCGGTCCCAAATTGTCCATGGCAAGATATCAGCATGGACTTCGTACTGGGCCTTCCAAAAACTCTAAGGAAACACGACTCGATTCTGGTCGTCGTGGATCGGTTCTCCAAAATGGCCCATTTCTTGCCCTGCTCCAAAACAGCTGATGCTTCGAGGGTTGCGAAAATCTTCTTTGACGGTATCGTCATATTGCACGGTCTGCCCAAAACCATTGTTTCTGACAGAGATGTCAAGTTCACCAGTTTTTTCTGGAAAACCCTATGGCACAAGTTGGGCACTAAGCTCCAGTTTTCTACCGCTTTCCACCCACAAACTGACGGCCAAACCGAGGTAGTGAATCGAAGTCTGGGAAACCTTTTGCGCACCTTGGTAGGTGAGCATGTTGGGACTTGGGATCTAAAATTGTCCATCGCTGAATTTGCATACAATGCATCTGTAAATAGGACCACTGGTTTGAGTCCCCATAAAATCGTGCATGGTTTTAAGCCTAGGCAGCCTATAGATCTCATCCCCATGGCTAACTATCATCAAGTCTCTGAGTCAGCATCCGCATTTGCATCGCATGTCCAGGAACTACACAGGGAAATCAAAGATAAAATTGAGCAGAGTAATGCTACCTATAAGCTGCGAGCTGATCTCAGGAAAAGATTTAAAACATTTAATGTGGGTGATTATGTAATGGTCCGGATCCGTCCGGAACGGTTTCCCTCGGGAACTGTTAAAAAGTTGCATGCACGCAGTGCGGGCCCTTTCCAAATCTTAAAGAAGCTGAATGACAATGCCTATGTTGTAGATCTCCCTGGAGATTTCGGCATCAGTTCCACTTTCAATATCGAGGACCTAGTGGCCTACAAGGGTCCTAATTTTAACCCTAATAATCCCCTCATAGGTGAGCCTTCCCAAGACCCATTTTCTGAGAGTCCCTCCCTACCCCCACTTCCAGAAATTCCCCCACATTATGCAGCAGAGAAAATAGATAAAATTGTGGATGATGAGATTGTGTCCGGTAAGGACGGTGGCACCCGACGGTATCTGATCCGTTGGAAGGGAAGACCCGCCTCTGATGACACCTGGGTTGACCGTAGCGACCTTCAGCAGTTGGATCCTGACACCTTGGAGCAGTACGAGAGTTTTGCAGATCCTCACTCGACGGAGTCGAGCTCTCTCCCACCTGGGGAGAATGATGGGGACATCGAGCCTCGGCCCTGGCGAGTGTACCAGCGCAGGAGGCGACATCTGAGCATGTGGTTCTAGCCATAGTGGCTACTGTTTTTCTGTTTCATTATTTGGCTTGTGCACTTTTAGTCCCACCTCGATTAGTGGGCTTTTTCGTCTGTCGTTGTAAGCCTATTTATAGGCCTTTTATTTTTTCTCTTCGGTAGGCAATGAATAAAAATTTTATCTCTTCCCACATGTGTGAGAGAGCTAAGGTGAGGTGTGTGAAACCCGAGCCTATACCTAGGTGTGTGAAACCCTAGGCCCCCAACTAGGCGTGTGAAACCCTAGTGGGACCATCCCCCCCCCCCCAATCCCGTTTCCCCCTTCCCCTCCCAAGCCCACCGTCCCCCCCCCCCCTTTCCTCTCCTCTCACCCGGTCGGCCCACCAACCCGATTCCCCCCCTTTTCTCCCTCCTGCCGCTGCTGCCTACCCGAACCCCAGCCCACCCGATTCCCCCCCCCCCTTCCTCTTCCCCGTGCTGCTGCTGCCTACCCGCGACCCCAGCCCCCGAACCCCCTTCCTTGCCCTCTTGCTGCTGCTGCCTACCCGCCACCAGCCAACCCGATTCCCCCCTGCTGCTGCCGGCCCCAAGCCCCAGCCGACCCCACTTCCCCTGCCTCCCGACCCCCCCCTCGTCTCCTCCCCGGTGCCACAGCCCCACCCCCTTTTGCCTCCTTCGGCTGTGCAGCCGACCAACCCGATTCCCCCCTTCCTCCCTCCCTCCAGTCACCACCCTCACCCTTCACCCTTGCCCGACCGGCCTCACCCTACCTGCTCCCCGTCCCCGCGCCCAATCCGAGTACCACCTCCCCACCCCGATAGCCCATTCCCTCGGCATGACGGCATGGCCGACCCCGATGTTGATCACGGCTTGATCGACGACGAAGACGGATTTCTCGACATCCGGTCTCCCTTCCTCGACTTCCGGTTCAACGCCGGCAAGAGCGTGAAGGATTACGTGGAGCGCATCACCTACCTCGTCGCCAAGGACGCGGAAGCACGGCTGGGGATCTCGGAGAACCATCAGCGTTGGCATCCCGGCGCGCCCGTACATCCCAACGTGCTAGCCCTTCGGGCCCTCGCTCAAGCTCCGGCTCAACCTGAGGACACCGCATCGACTTCGGCCCCGCCACCAGTTGAGATCCCTGAGGTCCCCCACAATCCTCAGTAGGTGAGTTTCTTTCTTTCCCCGGTCAATATCGAATGGTGACACCAACGATCAATTATCTTATATTTTATCTATGCAAAACTGTTGCCCACTTTGAATGGTGAGTTGTGAGATTCTGATTACCCTGTTTGCTATTATCCTTGACATTGCATGTGGAACTCTGCCGATATAACTAAGTATTAGTTGATTCGGTTAATTTAGATTGGGATACCTGCTTGCATGCCTGTTATACTTTGCTAAAACCATTAGCCATATTATTTGTTTAAATCAACTTCCTGTTTCGACTCGGAGCAACAAGCGACCCTGTCGCGGCTCAACGAGTCTTTGAATTCCCTGTCGCACACACGGTTCCACATCAATAGCAGATAAAAAATGATCAATAATAGATAACATGACCATGAAGATAACCCATACCAACATGTTTATACATGATGCATGTCTATCTAGATATGCACCACAAGTGAATCCCTATGTAATGAGAAACTGGTTCAAACTTACACTACTAGGCTGCTCAAAAATTGATTTGCCCGAATATTGATGCAAGAGCAAGTATCGGATGGCAACGGGCCAGGTCTGGGACGGGCGGTCCTATCCCGAGGTCCCATTAAGGAACACCTTGTCCCAAATCCGTACCAAACCTATCTCGGGTTTGGAGGGAAATCCCACACCCGTTCCATTTATATTGGCGAAAACCCAAATCCGACTCGTCCCAATTATACTTGGACGGGACGAATCGAAGCGAGTTTGGTTGGGTTTGAAATAAAAGAGACACTAACGTAGTAGGATAAATTCATTTTAACTAACAAAAAGGTAAATTCTACATTCTTTCTTAAGAAATATATTCATGGTATGAAACTTTTGGGTTATGACAAATGCAACTAATGTTAGCATATATGTTAATTGATATATGTATAATTGTATATGTAATCAGGTTGAGTTTGGGGAGGGGTACGCTAAACCCGACCTCGTCCCAAACTCGATCGGGTTTTTTCAAACAATCCCAAGCACACCCAACCCCATTAAATTCCATCCAAAATCTCTCCCAATAGGGTCGGGTAGAGTCGGGTAACCAGCTAAACCCATTTAATTGCCATCCCTAAGTATTGTTATATTCTAGTAATTGACCATAGAATCTTTTTTTTCATTATTCTAAAATTTATTGATCTTTATAGATTTTTTGTGGATTTTTTCTAGCAAGTAGGGACCTTGCTTCAGTTTTATGAAATGCAGGGACTTAATTGCAAAAAATTTGGGGTCCTTTTGTAAATAAAAGTCCAACAATTTATTAATCAAGTTGGACTTTTGATGTGATGCATACAATGGTATACCTTTCTCTTTCAATTAATTGAAAACAAATAATGACTTGATGGAATTATTTAAACTAGCAAGTAACAAAGATTATCAATTCCAATCAACCTACACTTGCAAACAATGATGTATAACGAGAATAACATAAAGACTTGCAAGAACAATATGTTTCCAATAACAATATATAAAATCAGTCCCAAAACATAATTTAAATGCATTGTTTTCAATAAAGAATGAAGCAGAAGTTCATATCAAACATACCAAAGCACCATCGGATGTTTCCAACGAGCTATGGGACCAAAGTACAATGTTTCAGGATCGATTGAGAGGAGGGAAAGTGAATTCCTGAGCGTAGGAATTTCAAGACAATAGTGAGAAAGAAGAGGAAACGGTATCAAAAAAATGTATGGATCATTAGAAATTGAAGAAGATCGATGGTGATGGATACTTTCCTGGGATGCGATAGATGACGATTATATGCCTTTGAATCTGCAACGATGTCATCGGAATCCTCGCCGAATAGCCCATAAGTCTGGATGAAGTGGAGGAGAGGAGAGTAGTGGTCAAGAAAAACGAGATACGAAGCTGGGATGAATCGAATCGATGGTTTTGAGTTTTTGAGAAGAGAATCGATCTTTGGAGAAGAGAAGCATTTGCATCATTCTCTCAGTCATTAAGCCGTAGATGAAGTCAGATGGCGAGGAAGAATATAGTGAAGAAGAATAAAAAGGTAAAGAGGCTAGGTGACGATAGAGGGGAATATGTTTCCAAGAAACGCACTCTCCGAACACGAGACTTCAATTCTTCATCAATAACTAGCCATTCGGGTTTCATAAGAAGCTTTTATAAAAGAGAAGGCGTGATAATAGCTGTCGGATCTCAAGGGACTAACGAGATGCTTCCAGAAATAGAAGAGGTGAAAAGGAAAAAATAAAAAAAGAAAGAAAAGACGAAATACAAACCAAAATTGTTAAGAATTGAAAGAGCAACATAATGGCTAAAAAAATTTTGGCGTCGGCTGCATCGAAATTTGCGCACAGCTGAAACAGTGACCTGCTGTCCTTTTTCTACATGTAGACTCGAGCTCGTCTACATCAACTTTTATGGGCATTAACCATATTTTTTAAGATACTAACAATCTTCGTGAAAAAATGATAACCACCCCTTTATAAATAGGACGATGTGGGGCATACTCATTTTCACGGAAAGTGACTCTGGAACCTCTTCCTCTAGTGAACATTGTTCATTGGATGGAGAAGTCCTAACCCCCCCCCCCCCCCCCCCCTCCTTCAAAATGAGTCCAGCTGGACTTCTCCTTGATTTTTAAATTCCCAAAACAGGTTGGTGCTTGCATCTAAATAAGAAGAGGGTGCCCTCTTAGAGTCGGTCCAAGGCCATTAAGTCCCCTAAAGAAGTGTTCTCCTATTTTCCTTTACTGAAATTCTTCATACAAAAAAATAGCCCAAGCCATCAAAAATCAGGAGAAATTAAGAAAAGTGCAATAAATCAAAAATAAATACTGAAAATCTAGAGAAAAAAAATAGGTGATTAGATGGGAATAGGATTAGGGGACCCATATTATGTAATTTACAATTCCTAGTTTTTAGTATCTAAGGGTCATAGGCTGGAGAAATAAATGGAAGAGAATTGTCAACATGTAAAGTAAGTTTTTTATGAATATATTATTGATTCCAACAACCATTAATTATTGAACTTCATCGAATATCAACCCTTATGCTGAAACGAATTATGTGATTTTGCTCTCTTTTCATTTCTTGATTGACTTTATATTGATTCACCTGCTTTGGATCTAGTTGTCACTAATTACTATCAAAGCATATCAATCCTTTATCAATTGGTCTCGGTGTTTAGCATCATAGCATAACAATTCCTTCAACAATTGAACTCAGTGCTAAATTAAAGGCAGCCAAATACATATCACTCCAACGTTTGCTCAGGAAAAAAAACTCACCCTCCACCAGAACTTCATCTAGTGCCCAAAGGCAGCCTTTATTTTTGTGAAAGACTAAAGAAGAAGGTCTACTACAGTATCCAAGGTAGTAAAGCTCGACCAATAATGCATGCCCAAGCCCAGCGAGTTAAGCCTTGCATGAACTGTAAATATGGTAGAGTTGATTGTTGCATAAATTGTCTATATGTTGTTACTCTCTATCAGACTAAGCGACATCGGTCGATAAAATTGTATTCATTGTGTTAGCCCTGGTATCATAGTATCTTTTTCATTCCATTTACAAGCACCAATTTACAATCTTCCATTCTAACATGAGAATTTGCATAAAAAGTTAAAAACTCAATCTTTCTTCAAAAATAAATGATATCTTGCCAAAAAGGAAGGAACTGGAAAGGAGACCTTAACTTTTTCTGTTAATGGACGTCACACTACCAATCTATAAAAAAAAATCCCAATGTCCGTGGCTCCACTATATCTTTATAGAGAAGAGCGAGACTCTAATCTTTTTAAGTACACCCAACTCCCCATCATCATGATTCATGACTCACTGCCATATTTTTACCTTTCTAATTTTGTCGTCTGACATTTTTGCATTACTTTAAAAAAATGATGCATATAAGAGTTGAGGTAACACATTCTGAATTGCACTCCAAACTCTGTACCTGTCCCTAATATCAAGCCGCAGCACTTCAGTTTCCTTACATGTCCCTTACTTGCAAATTGAATGTACTTTTACAGTTCGTAACTACTAATTCAATTCTTAATGCATGTAAATCACTTTGTATCCTTACAAAGAAGGTCAAGTATTGGACTTAATCCATGTGACCTTTTACCATTTCTGTCATTATTTCCACATAAACATGCCAAAAGTGATCCGACATCAAATGGAAAGATCCGGTGCCGCGAGATACTTAGGGGGTGTTTGGCATGAGGAATTGTTGTTCCACTAAAATCATCCAAAAGAGGGTAATCCCGTCAGGCCATCAATTACTATTACCAATGTAATCCGATGATTACACGTTCCGGTTAGCATAGAAACGGATGGTGTGATAATTTATTGTTCCGAAGTCCTTCATTCTTCTGGAACAAATTGTATCCGTTGATTTTGAAATATGAAACTGCGGATAGCAATGGATGGGTCCAGAACAATGCCAAACACCCTCTTAAATTCCGCCAAGAGTCAATCAAGAAAAAAATTTCTAAATCCAACCTCATTTAATCCACTAAATGCTACCATTCAATAACCGGAAAAAAAGAAAATCAAGGATTCAAGAAGAGCAGGCATCTTAAAAGACAAAGTAATAACTTCTCCGCACTCTCCGGGCAATTTAGAGCAAACTAGGCAATAACCATCAAGATATAGTTTAAGACTTAAGAATACCTATCAAGTATCAATATGGAAAAGAAATACAAAGACCACAGCAGTAGAGGTAACAAAGTGTTTGCGGACCCGAAAACAAGCAAATTACCACATTGCATGCTGGAGCTGCTGATGGACGAATCCACTTTGGACGTCGCAGAAATGCAACTCCTCATCAACCCGAATCTGATCCAGCAACCAGTTCCCTCCCTCACCTCGGACTTCTTCGTCCTCCTTCCCTTCCATTTCCTACCGGTCTCTAACACCTCCAGTTGAACCGCCTCGGGGCCCAATCCCATCTTCGAAAACCTTAGTACATTTCCACCCTCAGGCTCTACAGATCGCTTTCTGCCTTATAGCTCCGTTTTTCTACTGAAATCTCTGAGTGAACCTGAACTAAATCCTCCAGATCAAAGCTCATAAAGCCCTAGCTCGAAACCCTAGGACCGGACCGGGGAATCCAACAAAGCAGCTCGATAGCCAGATTGATAAACCTCCTCGGAGCTCGAAATTCCTGCTCGAGCTGTTGGAAATCTTCAGGATTGTCGCTAGAAACCCACCGGAACCCTTGAAGCCCGCCGGCTCCGACAGAGAGAAGAGCCGGGGCAGTAAGCCAGAGGCCAGGTCACTGCCCGAGCAGATGTCCGGAGGAGAACGGCGCGGTCTTGCAGGCAGCTAGCCGCACAAGCGTGCGCCGGCGATGAGCATTGGGGGACGCCATGGATTTCAGGAAAAGAAAAAAGGAGGGAGATGCGAGATGAGGATTCGAGCAGAAGCCAGAGAGGTAGAGAGAGAGAGAGAGAGAGAGACAGAGAGAGACGGATTTACTGAATTAGAGCTGCAACTTGAGCTGATTGGGTCTGGTTGGGCCGTTGGGGACCTTGGGCGTCAACACATTCCCAAGTCTCAACACGAGCGGTAGAGCCCTCAGCCCCTATTCCAACTCAACTTGGCCTTCAAACCAAGGAGCCGAAACCCGACCTTCAATCCAAGATGCCTAATCTAAAGGGTGTTATTATTTGTACCCACTAAATTACTAACAACCCCCCATATCATGCACATACCCAATCCGTTTTTGGATTTTTACCAATACCCCCATTTTGATAGTACACCCTGTGGGTGCAAACTTTGACCAACACCTGGAGACGGGACCCACTGGCCTTGACTGGGAGACCACAGAGACAACGACGGGACCCACCAATCCTGTTTGGGGGTCCACAAAGACAACGACGGGACCCACCAACCCTGCTTGGAGGTCTACGAAGACAACGACGAGACCCACCAGTCCTGCCTGGGGGGATCCACGAAACGACAGCGGGACCCACCAGCCCTGCCTGGGGGTCCATAGAGATGACGATGGGACCCACCAGCCCTGCTGGGAGCCTGTCAAAGCGACTACAGAAAACCACCCTGGACCCCGGATAGTTCCAGACCTCTATAAATAGAAGACCCGATGAGTGTAATAGATCGATTATCTGATTCCTGAATCAGACTTTCGAAAACCAGAGCTCAGACTTCTCTTTTCCAAGACAAGTGACACTCGGCCTGTCAAGGTCACTACTATTCAAGTATTAGTGAATTCAGGTTACACCTTATAGCACGAAGATGTACACTTCGGCTGAACTCCGAGATCATATCTTGTGTTAACTTTTCTCACCTCTCTCAAGTGATACTAAACCTAAGTCCACAAATTCTCAACTTCAAATTTCATACCAAGGATTACAACACTCGACCAAACATTCAACTCGACTTAATTGACTATTGTGTGAAGTCTTCGAGTCGGCACGGAGATCATCCCCCACACACCCTACATGTGAGTTTGCCTCCTCCTCCCTCTCCTTCACGTTCTGTCCACTGTCGTTGTCACCGCTCCTCCTCCTTTTCTTCCTCTTCTTTTTCTTCCTCCTCAATTTCTTATTTTTCTTCTTCATACTCCTCCTCCTTACTCTAATAGTCTCGTCGGAGCTGTCGGTTCCATGCACCTCATCGTCGCCGACCCCCTCCCCCCAGTCTCCTCATTCGTGCAGACATGTCAGTCATATGTCAATCGATCTTAACCAACATGAACCACATTGTGTTGGACAGGAGCAACTGACAACATGTCGATCGGGAGCGATCGACACGATGTGCAAATCAATATGCCTAGGATACTACAGGGACACATTCGATATTTCTTTAGTTGTTAAGTTGGGGGTGCTAGTAATTTGTGGGGTGTCGATAGCAACATCCAATCTAAGGGGTTGTTTGGTTGCCGTGCAAATGATGTGCGCACATATGCTTGCACATGAGAAATGTGCAATTAAAATTTTATGTATTTAGGTAAAATTTTATTTGCAGAGTTTTATATACAAAAACTATACAAATTAAGCAAGTGTGCAACCATATACACATATCACCTCCATTAATCAAACAACCCTAAACTATTTGCACATGTGTTTTCAGAATCACAAGCTAAAAACACAGGAACCAAACGACCCCTAAATCTAGTCCAAGAACAAATTTAAAACCTCGAATTACCCCAAGTCGGTGGGCTATGCTTGAGTTGGACTTATTCAAAAATTGAAATTTAAAAAAATTTAACTTTTTTTTTGGTAGGATAAAAAAAATTGAACTTTGAAAAGAAAAAAACTATTATCTTTACCGACAATACTTTAAAAGCTTTGATTAAATATTTATCCTCGTCAATTACACCCCACAGCACATCCTGCGTACCATACAGCCAGGGGCTCACTACCCCCCCTGAGTCTATTAGCACTCTCTTAGTGCACAAGGCGACAGCTGTGAGTTCTAAATTTTTTTCCATAAAAGCCGAGGACCAAACCGCCAAACCAAGATTCTTTTCTCTTCAACAAAATCAAAGGTTCAAGTAGGGCAAAAGACCAAAAGATATCCTATTTAGGACGTGGATGTGGTTCGACCCCATGTACTCAACATGTTTGGGCCTTTTTGGATCCAGGAAATAAAGTTAAGTTTTTCAGTTAGGTTGTTTGGCTATGGGAGGTATTTTGAATTATTGTTGGACGGAAAACTTGGATCTTGTCGGGTCGGTCATGGGACCCAAGCCCGACCCATGGTATATTCGGGCCGGGTCGGATCGAGCTATTGACTTTTGAGCTGGGTTCGGCTGATGAGCTTTTTTGACACCCCTAGATAAGCTTATCCAATTTCTCGTTGCCCCATGGTTGCCATGCCTTTTTTTAAAATGGCAAGTTTGGCCTCCTCCATACCCCACTTGCTTCTCTCCTCCCTCATCCCCTCCTTCTCCATTGTCGGAGCCACCACTGCCTCCCCTCCTTCTCGTTGGAGCGTCTCCTTCCCTCCTCCTCCTCTTAAGAGCCGCCGGAACCACCCCTTCCTCCTACTCCTCTTCCCTCCCCATTGTCGAAGTTGTCCTCACTTCTCCTTCCCCTCCTCCTCCTTGTTTGGAAGTTGGAACTATAGTTGCACCCAAGCCCTCCCTCTCTTTTTCTTTAATGGACCACCATTAGGTTCAGTACATCACATGTTAGTATGCTGGCATAGGATAAACCATGGATCAAACTCACCATAGTTGCGAGAAAAATGTCCTGATTTTTAATAATCCCACAGGTAGGAAAGCTCGCCACTAAGACGAGGGTAAGGCCCACCACTACAGAGCGAGAGGAAATATGCCATGTTTTTTGAACCCTTGACCAAGTCCATGTGTTGTGCCCGAGCCTTCAAAAAAACCTAAATGGTGGTTCCTTTTATAAATTATAGGGTAAATAATAAGAAAGCCCCCTAAAGTATAGCCAAAATTCACTTTTCCTCTTGAACTATAAAACGTATCAAAATATCTCCTGAATTATTAAAATTTTCACTTTGCCCCCTTCCATTAGTGTCCCGTTTGTTAAGAAAATGATAAATGGTCACCTAGCTATCACATGGCGCTCCAAAATAGTTATATTATCAATTTTACCCTTGTGTGTATGCATTTAGCTTTTTTACCCATGATCTATTACTACACCATGTCCGGGTGCTCTCTCTCCCTCTATGCCATATCTAGGTACTCTTTCTCCCTCTAAAACATATCCAACTGCTATCTCTTTCCTTCTTTTGATAAAAAGGGTCTCTCTCTCTCTCTCTCTCTCTCTCTCTCTCTCTCTCTCTCTCTCTCTCTCTCTCTACCATCTAACACATATCTCTCGATCTCGCATCCCACATATCTCTTTCTTTATGCGCACGCGCGCGCGCGCGCGCACGCACACACACACACACACACACACACACACACACACACACACACACACACATATATATATATATATATATATATATATATATATATATATATATATATAGAGAGAGAGAGAGAGAGAGAGAGAGGACTGTTACAGTGAGCTGTGAGCTGCCGGTTTAGAAAATGAGTTGCGATTAATTTGCCCATCCTAGAAGTTTTGGATTTTGATGAAATTTGGTGAGGATGTCGTCTAGGGTAAGATGATCATCCTTACCAATTTTTATCAAATTCCAAAAATTCTAGGGTCATCAAATAGTAGAAGCAAAATCTATAAAATTAACGGTGACTATGGATGGTAGATTTTGCTTCTACTATTTGATGAGCCTAGAAGTTTTGGAATTTGATGACCCGACTTGAACAATGGCGCACCCAGAAACTCCAAAATTTAAAATTTTGGAGGGGCCATGTATCAAAAAAATTTTAATTTTTTTTCAACAACTCAAAGGACCCTCAAAAAATTTTGCTAACTTTGGCTCCCCTCAGGCCCCCCCTTGGTGCTGCCCGTGCACCCGAGTAAACATTAGTTGTTTGCAACGTTAGACCAACTACCAAGAGAACTCAACGAGTGGCTAAAGTGTAAAGCCCAATGTGGACCTCGGGCTTGCTAGTAAATAACCGATGGGTATTATTTCTTTTAGACCAACTACTAACCCGAGAACCAACTCGAACCAACCCGACCTTAGTGTGGGTTGGGTTGGCTCGGGTCTTTGCCCAAGCTGGATTGGTTCGGGTTTCAATATGATAGAAGCAAACTAGTTCGGTTCGGTTTTGGATTGGCTCAAATCCGAACCAACCCGCCCAAGTTGCACCCCCTACTAGATAGTTCAGGAGATTTTTTGATGCATTTTAAAGTTTAGTAGGACAAAATGAATTTCGGGCATAGTTCAGGACTTCTTTTTTGCAATTTACCCTAAACTATTACCAGGCCAAACAATTGTATAAGATCTTTCCATGTATCCACTTATTTGTTCCATTGATTTAAGAGAAATGCTATTCAGTTCGAAGGTTTGTCCCGATTTTGCAGGCCCGATTGATGTGGCAGCGTGCAATTGGTGCTGTTAAAGATTTTAAAATCGCTAGTGGATTTCATGCTACTATATCAATCGGGGAAAACCTTCGGGCTGAATAGCATTTCTCTTGATTTATTGATCTTGTTTGGATGAAACATGGAATCGAGGGTACAGGTCCAATCAATAGGTCCATCAACACCTTTGTCAAGGCCCATAACCCATTTATGGGCTTTACATTTGACAGAATGGACAAGATGTGGGCCCATTGGGACGTCACAACGTCAGGTGGGCCTCAGCAGGCAAGCAAAGCATTTTGGGGCGGGGCAGGCCGGGCAGAGGGTGGCAGATATATTCTGGGCCCACTGGTCACGTGGGATGGAGCGCTCCAGTACAAAGAGAATGGGGTGAGTCACGCCCACTCCACCACGTTCCGCATCCCTGCGTCAGTGCTTCCTCCCCTGCCTCCCCAGACTTTTCGAGCTCCATCTGTGAAAGCGACGGTGGGATTGGACCGGATTCGTTGTTCCCCTGCATTCTCTACCCTTTCATCACTTTGCCCGAGGGGTCATCCTCATCTCCGGCTCCTCGATCACTAGAATGGTACAATGCCACCGTTAATCCCCCTGTGTTATTCTTTTACTACTTTACTGGTGCATGTCCGTATCTGTCGGCATTTCAACTAGCCGTCTTCGACAGTAACACATCTGAACGTCTTCGACAACAAAACACTTTCAACGACAACACCGACATTCATAGGGACACCCATTTCCTCGTTCGTGCCGATTGGCATGAAGCGGGCGCATGCCCGTGCCTGTCGGCACTTCAGCGGACAGCCTTTGGCGACAACACACATGTCGGCACTGTAGTGGGCCGCCTTCGATGGCAATACACCAGAACACCTTCGGCAACAAAACACTTTCAACGACAACACCGGCATTCATAGGGACACCCATTTCCTCGCATGTGCCGATTGGTACGAAGAGAGCGCCTTCGGCACAACCAACTCCTCCTCCCCCTATAATCGATAAATCACAGTTGTCTCTGTTTGAACGGATTCCTCGAGATTGACCCGATGGTTTGGAGCTGCAGAAATTTCAACATGCAAGTTTATAGCCGTTGATGCGAACAACAATCACAGGGTGAGTGGTCAGGTTTAGCGCAGTTTCAATGGGCCGGAATTTTAGGAGTTTAGTGCAATTTAAATGGATTGGGATTTGAAACCAAAGAGAGATCATGTGTTGATTTTTGAAACGAATGGTTAGATCTATTCGGTTCATTTTTGTCCAATCAGCTTTTTTGTTCCATTTTGTCTAATCAGCACAAAACCGACGTCCCTTGTTATATAGATTTATGACTATGATTAAACTAAGGAATTCTTACATACACCCCCCTTGCTAAATATTAACATTACAAATAATCCTCTCACTTTTTAAGTTTTATAGACAACCCCCATCTTGATTGTTGCATAAACACTTATATGCACAACTTTACGATCATTTTATCCTTGGCCATCATCGGTGCTCGTGCAACCCACCGCTGTTGGGGGGAGGAGAAAGGAGATGAGATGAGGATGGCGACGGAACGGAAGGGCAGCGGTGACCTACTTGGGTGCCGACATGCATAAAGACCGAGTACTCCAAGAGCAAAATGCTCAAAAATTTAGCTAAGAGTTATTTTGCAAAAATCAAGATATATCATGTTGCTATAAATAAAGCTTAAAAATGTGGTTATTTGTAATATCAATATTTGTCAGGGGTGTGTGTGCAAATTTTTTTTAAATCAATTTTGAGAAAATTGGCATTCAGTTCATGTGACAGTTCTTCTTTAGGGTTATAGATAGCTAATGCTGCCTTTTATCTTTTACTCCCTTCTTGATTTTTGCTTATGTAGGGATGATCAAGGAAGTTTTTTGTTTCCACAAGGGGCTCCAGCCTCCTCCAGAGTCCAGATGCATCTAGGCTGTTCGATTCTTGCTCATGTCTATGACAGGTGCTTCTCATCCATATCATATTCTTATATTTAATTTGACGATCAAGATGAATCTGTAATTAACACGGAACAATCAAAACACATTCGATATGTAGTTTACATATAACCACAATTTGGTGCATGCGTTTTATTTATATCTTTTTTATATTTAATCCGACGATCTAAATGCATCTGTTTGTTGGTAAGATGACTTAAATGACTTGAATTCCCATCTGACCTATCATATAAGACGGAGGGTACACACCTCCACTGACCGGATAACCCCATGATCTATTGTCCCCGGGACCCCAAGTATGCCATGTGTAGTCCCTCCTCACGGGTTTCGCCAAACAAACAGAATCAAGTAGCCAACAAACATCGCTTTCATCCAAGCGCATTGTAGTTGATGGACGCGGGCCATGCCAGGAGCTTGAAGGCCCAACCTGCTTGGGGTTTGAACAAGTTTGACATAATCCCTATCCTAAGTTCTAACAGGCAAAGGATACGTGCAAGTCACATGTACCATAGTCATCATCTAAGGCAGATCGATTTAGAGCACAACTCTAACAAAGGAAGCTGCACTAGAATTAACCAGCATATTTCAATCTGATGTCAACCCTCGTAATATTGTTTTTGAAAATCTGATGAACAAAGCTTAAAATCACGATATCGATCGATCCTGAATTGAAACATAACAATCAGCATAACAATCAACATGTAAAAGTATCGGACGATACAGACCGATAACGATTGAGATCAAAACCCTAAAAAGTTAAAAAAAAAACTTATCTGAACCTATCGGTACCAGCTCGTGCCAGCAATACCGGCTTGAACCGGTCGATACGGACCGGTTCATACCTGTACCGGTCGATCAAGCTATGCATCAAGATTGGGAGCAATACAAGTCCTAGTCCAATCAAAACCGATACATACCGGTATTGACCAAGTTTTTGAACCTTGTGGGTAAAGGTAACTTATGACGTGATGACAGGACAAAAGAAAAAATAGGCTAGAAGGCAACTAGATTGGTAATCATTCATGTTTTGTTAGCTAAGCAGTTTAAGTTCATAAAATCAGGAAGCCAACTCACAAGGTTGGGTTCTTGACCTGGTGATACTTCCTCTACCCCGTGTAGGAGAGGTTCATTGTTCGACTACCGGTATAACGGACAATTTGGAGCGAACTTTTCGGATGATGTGTCTTGTTTGTGGGTGGGAATCCTAGGCGTTGATGTCATGTTCATATGATTATGAAATTTAATAAAAACAATCCATGGACCTCTTGAGTCCTGTGTGGGGGAGGATTACGGCGGTCGTACGATCCCTCTCCAACAGTCGATGGAAGGTGTTGACTTTCAAGATATGGCACGTTGCAGAGTGCTAAGCTATCACCTGCTGAACTCCCGATAACACTGTTGTGTATAGGAGGAATAAGAGGCCAAGCAATAGAGGGGGAGAGAGGTAAAGAGAGTTAACACAGGATGTGATGACAGAGTTCGGCCGAAGCCTATGTCTCCATGTGGTAAGACGCAACATTTGAATCCACTATCTTTGAGGAAGTAGAGCTACTCTCGATAGACCGAGGAGTGCTTATACAAGTAGGTAGAGGGTGGAGTTGGCTTGACTGGAGTATAATCACCAGAAGGCTCATAGAGCTCTAGAAAACAAAAGTGGAATGTGGTCTGGAATATTCGATTCCCGATTGTGGAATATTTGTCGGGTCTGCTATTTATAAAGGTTTGGGAATATCGGGGGTTTCGGTAAATATCCGGAAAGATTTATCAGACCCCGAATAGTATACGTGGGCCTCGGCCAGGGCTGGCAAGTCCCACCATCGTCACCGTGGGCCCCAGGCAGGGATGCGGGTCCCACTGTCGTCTACGTGGGCCCCAGGCAGGGATGCGGGCCCCACTATCATCCCTGTGGTCCCCAGGAAGACCTGCGAGTCCCATTATCGTCTCTGTGGGCCCCAAGCAGGGCTACAGGTCCTATTGTCGTCTCTGTAGGGCCCAAGCAGGGCTGCGGGTTCTACTATTGTCTCCTTGGGCCCCATGCAGGGCTGCGGATCCCACTATTGTCTTCGTGGGCTCCATGCAGGGCTGCGGATCCCACTGTCGGGCGTTAGCCAGATTTTGCATCTGCAATTACCCCCTCCCAGCTAGGCGGGTGCTAACCTAGCTGGGTGGGATTCTATGATGCAAAATTGCTTGTGTGTTCGTTGACCCATTGTCCGGGGCGACCATTGCGCCCGCCGACCCCTTGCAAAGGGCTAGTCGGGTGAGTATCTATCGACCCGCTGTCTGGGGTCGACAGTCGCACCTGCCAAGGGACGGTTGGGTGCGTGTCTGCTGACCCATTATCCGGGGCAACCGTTGCGCCTGTCGACCCCTATCAAGGGCCGGCCGGGTGTGCATCTGCGAACCGCTATCCAGGGCCGACTGTCATGCCCGCAGACCACCTACCAAGAGCCGACCGGGTGCACATCTGCCAACCCACTATCCGGGACCGACTGTCACGCCCGCCAACCACCTGCCAAGGGTCGGTCGGGTGTTCGTCTGCTAACCCGCTGTTTGGGGCCGACCGTCGTGCTTGCTGACCCCATGCTAAGGGCCGGTCGGGTATGCCAACTCGCAGTTTGAGCCCTACCGTCGCACTTGCCGACCCCCTACCAAGGGCTAACCGGGTGCGCGTCTGTCGACCCGCTATCCGGGGCCGATCGTCGCGCCCGCCGACCCTATGCCAAGGGTTGGCTGGATGCACGTCTGCCGACCCGCTGTCCGGGGCCGACCGTCGTGCCAGTCGACCCCCTGCTAAGGGCCAGCCAGGTGCGTGTCTAGTCGGTTGGCCGATTGCTGTCGATGGTCACGCGAGGGGCAGTCGGTCATCGAGTGTAGCTGTTGGGTTTCCTCAATGCAGGCTTGACTGAATGCCAGAGAGGCCTGATTTTCAGGGTTAATCGGTCGGTCCAGGCTCCGACCAGTCGTGGTGGGCCAGCCAGTCAGAGTTGCTATCGGTCGAGGTCGGCCAACCTGACTGCGCCCTTGTCAGCCAAGGCCGGTCGACATGCCAGTGCCTGTGTCGGTTGGGGTCGACCGACACCCACCGACTGACCGTAGTCTAATCCTGACCAAACGCCACTGTAGCCGGTCGATCGGGTGCAACCGATCGACCCTATGGGTCGGTTGGTTAGAGGCAACCGACCGGGCCTGTGAGTCAGTCGATTAAAGGCAGCCGAATGGTCAGTTTGAGGGGCTCGGTTGGTCGGTTGAGGGCCCGATCGATCGAGGGAGAGCCCGATCGGTCTAGGGGGACCCGATCGATTGAGGGGGAGCCCGTTTAGTCAAGGGGGGAACGATGTTTTCACCCGAAATTCACCAAGGGCTTGGCCTTGGGCTTGTTGAGTGCTGAAGGTGTTTGAACGCCTGGGACTTTGTCCATGAGTGCCAGAGTCGTTTCTTTGGGCTCGTTGAGTGCCGAGGCGGAGGTCGCCTCGGATTTCGTTTGCGAACGCCAGAGCTGTCACTCCAGTCGCGTTGAGCATCGAGGCGGAGGTCTCCTTGGACTTCGTCTTTGAGCGCCGGAGTTGTCTCTCCGGGTGCATTGAGCGTCGAGGCGAAGGTCGCCTCAGACTTCATATGTGAGTGCTGAAGTTGTCTCTCCGGGCGCATTGAACGCAGAGGTGGAGGTCGCCTCGAACTTTGTCTGTGAGTGCCGGAGTTGTCTCTCCAGGCATGTTAAACGTCAAAGTGGAGGTCGCATCGGACTTCGTCTGTGAGTGCCAGAGCTGTCTCTCCGTGCGTGTTAAGCACTGAGGTGGAGGTCGCCTCGAACTTTGTCTGCAAGCGCCAGAGTTATCTCTCTGGGCACATTGAGCGTCGAGGCAGAGGTTGCCTCGGACTTTGTCTACGAGCGCCAGAGCTGTCTCTCCGGGCACGTTGAGCGTCAAGAAAGTGCGGAGCACCTCAGACTTTGTCTGCAAGCGCCAAAGCTGTCTCTCTGGACGGGTTGAGCATCGAGACGATACAGAGCACATCAGACTTTTGTCTGCGAGTGATGGAGTTGTCTCTCCGGGTATGTTGATTGTCGAGGCGATGCGAAGCACCTCAGACTTTGTTTGCTATCGCCGGAGCTATCTCTCAGGGCGCGTTGAGCGCCGAGGCGGAGGTCACCTCGAACTTCATTTTATGAGCGCGGGAGCTGTCTCTCCGAGCGCGTTGAGCACCAAGGCAGAGGTTGCCTCGGACTTTGTCTGTGAGTGCCAGAGTTGTCTCTCCGGGCGCGTTGAGTGCCGAGGTGGTGCGGAGCACCTCGGACTTTGTTTGCGAGCGCCAGAGTTGTCTCTCCGGGTACATTAAGAATCAAGACGGAGGTCGCCTCGGACTTTGTCTACGAGCACTGGAGATGTCTCTCTAGGCGTATTGAGTGCTGAGGCAGAGGGTCACCTTGGACTTTGTCTGCGAGTGCCAGAGCTGTTTCTCCGGGCGCGTTGAGCGCCGAGGCGGAGGTCACCTTGGACTTCATCTGTGAGCAGCAAAGCTGTCTCTCCAGGCGCGTTGAGCACTGAGGCGGAGGTCACCTCGAACTTTGTTTACGAGTGCCAGAGTTATTTCTCCGGGCACGTTGAGCGCCGAGGCAGCGGTCGTCTCGAACTTTATCTGCAAGCACCGGAGCTGTCTCTCCGGGCACGTTGAGCGTCGAAGTGGTGCAGAGCACCTCAGACTTTTTATGCGAGCACCGAAGCTGTCTCTCCAGGCGTGTTGAGCACCGAGGCATTGCGAAGCACCTCAAACTTTGTCTGTGAGAGCCGGAGTTGTCTCTTCGAGCACGTTGAGTATCGAGGCAGAGGTCGTCTTGGACTTTTGTATTCGAGTGCCAAGGCCGTCTCCATGGACTTTGTTGCATGCCGAGGCAACAAAGGTACCTCAGACTTTGTATTCGAGTGCCAAGGCTATCTCCTTGGACTTTGTTGCATGTCAAGGCAACGAGGGTGCCTCGGACTTTATATTTGAGTGCCAAATCTATCTCCTTGGACTTTGTTGCATGCCGAGGCAGCTAAGTGGCCTCGGACTTTGTAGCCAAGGCTGTCTCCTTGGACTTTGTTACATGCCGAGGCAACGAGGGTGCCTTGAACTTTGTATTCGAGTGCAAGGCTGTCTTCTTAGACTTTATTGCATGCCGAGACAACGAGGGTGCCTCGAACTTTGTATTCAAGTGCCAAAGCTGTCTCCTTAGAATTTGTTGCATGACGAGACAGTGAGGGTGCCTTGGACTTTGTATTTTAGTGCCAAGGCTGTCTTCTTGGACTTTGTTGCATGCTGAGACAGCAAGGGTGCCTCGGACTTTGTATTTGAGTGCTAAGTCTATCTCCTTGGACTTTATTGCATGTTAAGGCAATGAGGGTGCCTCGAACTTTGTATTCGAGTGACAAGGCTGTCTCCTTGGACTTTGTTGCATACCGAGATAATGAGGGTGCCTCAAACTTTGCATTCAAGTGTTAAGGTTGTCTCCTTGGACTTTATTGCAAACCGAGACAATGAGGGTGCCTCGAACTTGTATTCGAGTGTCAAGGCTATCTCCTTGGACTTTGTTGCATGCTGATGCAGCGAGGGTGTCTCAGACTTTGTATTCGAGTGTCAAAGCTATCTCCTTGGACTTAGGGTGCCTCGCACTTTGTATTCGAGTGCCAAGGCTATCTTCTTGGACTTTGTTGCATACCGAGGTAGCGAGAGTGCCTCGAACTTTGTATTCACGTGTCAAGGCTGTTTTCTTGGACTTTATTACATGCCGAGGCAATGAGGGTGTCTCAGACTTTGTATTCGAGTGCCAAGGTTGTCTTGTAGGACTTTGTTGCATGCCAAGGCAGCAAGGGTGCCTCGGACTTTGTATTCGACTACCAAGGCTATCTCCTTAGACTTTGTTGCATGCCGAGGCAGCGAGAGTTCCTCAGAGTTTGTAATCGAGTACCAAGGCTGTCTCCTTGGGCTGAGACGATATTGACGTCTCGAGCTTTGTTAGGTGCCGAGGCAGCAAAGCCTTTTTCGGACTTTGTTTTTGACTGCCAAGGCTGTCTCCTTGGGCTGAGACTGTGTTGACATCTCGGGCTTTGGCAGGTGTCAAGGTGGTGAAGCCTACCTCAGACTTTGTCTTCGAATGCCAAGGCTGTCTACATGGGCCAAGACGATATCGGCTTCTCGGGCTTTGGCAGGTACCAAGGCGGTGAAGCCTTCCTCGGACTTTATCTTCGAATGTCAAGGTTGTCTCCTTGGATCGAGACAGTATCGATGTCTCGAGCTTTGTCAAGTGCCAAGGTAGCAAAGCTTGCCTCGAACTTTGTCTTCAAATGCCAAGGCTGTCTCCTTGGGCCGAGACGGTATTGACATCTCAGGCTTTGTCAGGTGTCGAAGCTGCGAAGCTTGTCTCGGACTTTTGTCTTTGACTGCCAAGGCTATCTCCTTAGGCCTAAATGATATCGACGTCTCGGACTTTGGTAGGTGCCGAGGCGGCGATGCCTGCCTTGGACTTTATCTTTGAATGCCAAGGTTGTCTCATTGGGCCGAGACGATGTCGATATCTCGAACTTTGGTAGGTGCCGAGACGGCGAAGCCTGCTTCAGACTTTGTCTTTGACTGCCAAGGCTGTCTCTTTGGGCTTATTGAATGATGAAGGTTAGAAATAAGAGTACTCAATGTAGAGCCTTTGTATCAGTTAGACTTAGGAGAGGTACCGTTTCAGTTGCACCTACGTCGGGGCACGTAGCTTTGTACTGTTGCTAGTTAGTCGATCGTGTCATAACTTGAACCGAGTTAAGTGTGGCGAGACAAGGGAGCATGTGTCCTTACGTGACAATGGGAGCATATGCAACGCCAAAGATTCGGAGTACTCAGCATAGTGCCTTTGTATAGGTTGGACTTAGGTGAAGCATCATTTCGATCAAACCTACGTCTGGGGCATGTAGCTTTGTACTGTTGCAGGTTAGTCGGCCGTGTCGCAACTCGAACCAAACTAACTGTGGCGAGCCATGGGAGCATGTGTCTTTGCATGACAACAGGAGCATGTGCAACTCCAAAGATTCGGCGTACTCAACATAGTGCCTTTGTATCGGTTGGACTTAGGCGAAACACCATTTTCGGTCGATCCTATGTCTAGGACATGTAGCTTTGTATTGTTGCAGGTTAGTTTGTCGTGTCGTAACCTGAATTGAACTAACTATAGCTTTGAATACTGATTGATCATGGGGAGACCCTACACGATCAAACCAACGAAGGGACCCCATGCATGCACCTTTGCGTTTGACAGTGTCTGACAGTTGAATCCTCGGGTGATCTGCGACGCCAGAGGATGCCCGAGGGTTGGCTGTCTCCAAGCCCTCGGTTGTCGGTTGAATCCTTGGGTGATCTGTAACGCCGGGGTGCTCGAGGGTTGGCTGTCTTTATGCCCTCGGTCGACGATCGTAGTTTCGAACATTATTTCTGATGTAGGGATCAGAGGATGGGTCACACGATCAGTGGACGTTTGCTCCATTGTTGACACCGGCGGCTGACATCGGAGGATCCACCCCCAATATTTGAATGTCTCAATTTAGATAACTTCCCTCAGGCTGATCCATGGGTCTTGTCTTCGCTATTTTTGGATAGCGATGGAGACAGAAGGGTTGCTCAAGCTATCGCCAGTTGTTCCTTGACTGAAGGAGCTGGAAAGCCTTGAGGTTGTAAGTTGATAGGGAAGGATCCCAAACATAGTGCCAAACTGTGGGAGAGGATTAAGGCCATCGTATGGTCCCCCTCCAATAGTCGATGAAACGTGTTGACCTTCGAGATGTGGCGCATTGTAGAGCGCTGAGCTGATGCGTGCTGAGCTGTCATTTAGACACTTTGAGTAAAGAGGAAGTCTCTGCTTGTAAATTACGTGAATTTGTTCGAGAGGTTAGAGAGAGTTGACACAGGATCTGATGACAGAGTTCGGCCGAAGCCTGCGTCTCCGTGCGGTAAGACTCAACCTTTGAATTCACTATCTCTAAGGAGGTAGAGCTACTCTCGACGGGTCGAGGAGTGCTTATATAAGTAGGTAGAGGGCGGAGTTGGCTTGACTGGAGTCTGATTACTAGAATGCTCAGAGAGCTCTGGAAAACAGAAAGTGGAATGTGGTCTGAAATATTCGATCCCCAATCCTGAAATATTTATCGGGTCTGCTATTTATAGAGGTTTGGCAATATCGGGAGTTTCGGTAAATACCTAGGGGGATTTTCCAGACCTGAATAGTGTATGTGGGCCTCAGGTAGGGCTGGTGGGTGCCACTGTCATCTTTGTGGGTCCCAAGCATGGCTATGGATCCAACTGTCGTCTCCGTAGACCCCGGGTAGGATTGCAGATCCCACTGTCGTCTCCGTGGGCCCGGGCAGGGCTGCGGGTCCCACTGTCATCTCCGTGGATCCGGGGCAGGGCTGCGGGTCCCACTGTCGTCTCTGTGGTCCCCGGACAGGGCGCAGGTCCCACTGTAGTCTCCGTGCCCCTAGGTAGGACTGCGGGTCCCACTATCGTCTCCGTGGGCCCCAGGCAGGACTGCGGATCCCATTGTCGTCTCCGTGAGCCCCAAACAAGGCTGCGGGTCCCACTGTCATCTCCGTGGGCTCCGGGCAGGGCTGCGGGTCCCACTATCGTCTCCGTGGGCTCCAGGCAAGACTGTGGGTCCTACTGTCAGGCATTAGCCTGATTTTGCACCCACATCCTACTCTAGCACCATGTTCTTTGTTCGCCTGGCCGGTTCCTTAAAAGTAAAAAAATCAAGTTAAAATGAGGATATATAAAGTGGGCAAGAAAACAATGAGGGTACGAGTACTTACTCCGGTTATTGATGAATTTTTTGACCGGTCACATTCTATGTACGTATTTGTGGCTTACCCGTCGGATTGGGTATAAGCCTCGATCCTTTGAACCCAATGAGGTTGACCCAATTCGACCCCAACCTAGCCTGGCCCACCACGACTTGTCTGACATCGTTTGGATTGTAGCTGGCCGGTGGTGTCGATCAACCATTGGTCCATTTGCCTTGGAATAATTAAGAAACTAACACAATACAAATCCTTAAGCAATACTAAAGAGTGTATGGACAGCCAATCAAGCCCATCAAGTTCTTTGCTTGGAAGATAATTTTGTATACAACACTGCAGCCGTAACTATAAACGTGCCACTGCAAACAAGATTTTTTTTTCTTTCCTTTTCCTTTGTTTCGAAGATCAAAAAATAATATCGACGGTAAGGATTCGTACACACAAACAAGACACAACAACTTTGAGAAAAAAACTTGTTCTACAATGTCTGTAGGTCAAAACATGGAAAGTTTTCAGAGTGTCTAGCCACGAACTGACAAACATTGGAAGTTTTTGGCATTGATCAAATAATTTATCTGTATAAGTCTCCATACGTGTGAGTTCAATTAGTATGTGAGGCTATCATAGGCCCTCTCCGTGTACGCTTTGATATGATTGGAATTGAACAAAAAACAATTAGAGAATGTTCTTTGTTGATCCATAAGAAGCTTCATGTGCCCCAAAGTGGCTGCATTTGATGTGCTCTTGTATTTTTGAAAAAAACCCTCTAGATGTAGGGTGGTTCAGCCTAGACCCCTACCAGCTTATTGATAAAAAAAAAAAACGGCTCTTGAGATATATTATTTTATCACTTTTTTGCTCCATGTGGTCTTTTACTTGTAAGAATATTTTTGCTGTGGAGTGTTTTTGATCCGGATGTTACATGGGGTATCTGGACCGTTCCTCTCTATTCTTTCATGAACGGTCCTGGTGCCTCAATAAGCACTCGAAGCAAAACAACCCACAGCAAAAAAATCCTCCTTTCCTTGTAAAGTTTTAGTTGCAAATTGTTATAAATTTTAATATTCTTAAAATTGGTTTTGAATGAATTTTTTATTTTGAGTAGTGATCCCTTAAGGTGTCACGTACCGTATTATGGCTGGACCTATAGATCGAGCACCATTAATGTGAGTTGAGTGTCATTCATTTGCCAGTTTCTTGCCATCGGGTAGCTCTGATGCATAGGACCCGCCATGAGTTTTTTTGGGATCAGGGATCGTTTATGGTTATGACCTCGGTTTAAGACATAGGTCAACTACATCAAAATCGTTATTCCTAAACCCTCTTAACAAAAAGCAATCAGGTCCATCCTCAACAATAAACATTATCAGGATTCGGAGACGATCAATCGGAGTGCTACGAAGCGTCACGGCGCACACGCACTGAAAGTTGCACTCTCATTGACCCTACTGCATTGATTTGGTCAACTGGTCCGTTCAGAGCCGTTAGATTGCGGGGAGTCTATCGGGCTTGTGAGTTGTGCCAATCTGTTTTTGTTCTGTGCCGTCTTCTTCACTGTGCTATTGTTTAAGTTGTGAATTAAACAACAGTAATGTTCACTTCGTTGTTCTTCATGCTGTGAAATAGATCAAAAGTGCACACATAGTCATTGTACTGTAAAGTTTAAACATGAAACCCCAAAACATTTTTTCTCGTTTTCAAAATTGAGGGGCACTTCTGAAAATTCAACCATTCACATCCTCTCTATTCACACTACACATATTATTAGGGACAATATATATATATTTAAAAATAGCCCATCTGTCACCTACACAAACCAAGCCTATGGAAGAGGTCAACTCAGACCCGCCACCATTTTCACCTGTTTCATGGAGGATGCTGTCCATTTTCACCATTTGCATCTGTTGGCCCCATGCAATCCATCGTTGCGTTCTTCCTTTCTCCTCCTCCTCATGTACTTGGTAGTTTTCATATCAAATACCTATATTGTGCAGGTGATCATTTATGTTGATCGTATCTGTATCTAATTCGACCATCAAAGACCATGTGATCAATGGTGGCCGAATGAGCTATAGATGCACTCGGCCTTAGATAGTTAAATACACATAGTAGAGAGATCTAGGTGAAAATGACTCAAAAAAGGAGGAACATGAAGAAAACGTGGAAGGAGGACGCGACAGTGACAATGGGTTATATCGGACTGGTGGCTGTGGATGGCGGTGGAGGAAGGGCGGTGGCCTGCATAGGTTAGGTCGGTGGACAGACGATGACCTACTTGGGCGGCCGGTTGCACGATCGTATGGAAGGAAGGGATAAGATAAGGGTGAGGGCTGCTCTTGGTAATATGCGGCCGTCCCCACTCCCCATAGATTGTGCTGCCCCTTAGTAAAAGGCGAATAGTCTAGTAAAATGCGAACAACCGGACCCCTCTCCTCTCCTATCCACTCCCCAGAGTTCCTCCTCGTCGTCACTATAAACCCCCCCAAAGGTCTGCAGCAAACCACAGAGAGAGAGAGAGAGAGGCCCAATACCTCTTCCCCCCTCCCCCCCCCCCCCCCCCCCCCCCCCGCGTTCATTCTCGTCTCCACTCTCCAGTCCAGTTTTCGTCGGAATTGAAGTAAGTCTCCATACACATCAACCCCTTTCGGTCATCCTCAGTTCGAACTCCCCCCCTCCCTTGTTGAGAGAGAGAGAGAGAGAAACATATATATATATTTATGGGTCTGAGTAGCCCCTTTTCGCATGCCTCGCCCCACGGCTCCGTCATCATGATCACCAGCTTCTTCCGTCACAAGCAGTGAGGGGAGGAGGGATAGCGAAATACCAAAATTCTCTCAGGGCTGAGAATCCATGGCCGGAGAGGAGATGGTATGAGATAATCGATTGTGGGTTTTAGGAAAAAAGTGATCTTTTTGAGTTGAATAGCGGCAAGAGAAGAAGCCGCAGGGCACGGGAGAGGAGATGGCCGGGAGGAGGGTCTATCGGTGTTCGGACATGGCGGTCTTGCTCCAGAACGAAGGTATCCCCCCTGAGGCCATCGACGCCCTGCTTGCATCCGGCTCTTCGACCGGCGGATTCCATGGTATTGCCTTGCTTTCTCCTCTCCTCTTTCTTTGGATGTTGGCTTTCAGCGATGATTGTTGTCAAGGATTTATTTCATCTTTTTATCCATTTCTGTAAGCTCTTGATTTCTTTGGGATTGCTTAACCTTCTTGGAGGTTTGTTTGCTGCCTCTTCATCGAAGTTGAAAGCTACAATTGTTTCCAATTGTCAATTTTTGGGTGCCGATGCTTTTTGTGATCTGGGATTGAGATCTGCAATGACTTGTTTTGTTAACTTATCCTTTTCAGATGATGATTTAGCCGTTTGACTTTTGGCATGGAATCGAAGTTCGATCTTATATTTACCCTTTTCTGCTGATTATCTGTTATCACACTTGACATGGAAATCAAAGTTCCACTTTATATTTTGACCAGATTTTTTTCTTTCTATGATCCTCGATTTGGTGTCTGGATGTTTTACAGGTATTTGGTCAGCTTCGTTCTTACTTCTAAGAAAAAATTCAAATCTCCAAATAGTGATGTTCTTGCTATAATTCAACTTTTGTACATTTTTTTTGTTGGCTGTAATTTTAGGGGGTGTTTGGCATTGTTCCGGACCCATCCGTTTCTATCCGCAGTTCCATATTTCAAAATCAACGGATACTATTTGTTCCGGTGGAATGACGACTTCTGAACGATAATTTGTCACTCCATCAGTTTCTATGTTTTTCTATGCTAACCGGAACGTTGAACCATTGGATTACATTGGACATAGTAATTGATGGGATTGCCCTCTTCTGGATGAAGTTTAAGTGGAACAACCGTTCCTTAAGCCAAACACCCCTTTATATTCTTAAACGCTGGTCTTCTAGACAATTTTCTTAAGTTGATAGCTTGTCATACTGATATTGACATGGAATTAATTAACTGATGATCTAAATCATGATCAGATCCATAGTTGTTAGGCGGCAAGGCGCTACGGGACACCTCAAGGGACCACTACTCAACCCTTGTTCTTTTGTAGTCGGTAAAATGACCAAATTCTCCTGTGACATCTATTTCTGGCGTTCTTTGTGACCGGGGAGTGGTGAGCGGTTGATATCTGACCAATGTTGGTGGGACTCCATTGTGCCACCAAAGTAGGAAAAAAGGGGCTCTTGGAATTACCGGGGACAGTGGACAAAAGAACATGGCACAAAGTGAGATTCCCCGGTAAACGAATGTCCAACCTATTGTCCTCGCCAAAAGAATGGAAATATCGATCTTATTTTATGGTTCACTGCATAAGAAAAAGTCCCTTTTCGTACCATTTTGGGGGCTCACTATTGATGCAAATATATTCTTTCTTCTTCTTAAAATTTCCCAATATGCACCTAGGGATCCTCTGATATCTGATATTCAATTGATTTTCTTCGTCATAAACGTTTGCAATTCAACCAATTATGATTGAGCTACTTCATGGCCACATCATCACGGTTATTTGGATTTTAGTCATTTTACTTCAGAGTTTGACATCTGACTGCCTCTTTTCAGGCTCAAGATCCATGGTGAGCTTTGAAGACATTCATGGAAACACCCCAAAAGGACCCTTTTACCGGCCACTTGAATTTGAAGAATCTGGTAATGAAGACTTGGATGAGTATTTTCAACAGCCGGAGAAGAAGAGGCGGCTCACAGTTGACCAAGTTCAGTTCCTTGAGAAGACTTTTGAGCTTGAAAATAAGCTTGAGCCAGAGAAGAAAATTCAGCTAGCTAAGGATCTTGGCTTGCAACCGAGACAAGTTGCCATATGGTTTCAGAACCGCCGAGCCCGTTGGAAGTCAAAACAGCTAGAGAAGGACTATGATGCTCTGAAATTTAACTACTATGCTCTAAAGGCTGACCATGAGAATCTCTTTAAGGAGAAGGAGAAACTGAAAGCAGAGGTAATCAATTCAACACAAAGTTGATGTATTACACATCGTCCTAGAAATCCTATTTCCCATCACAAAATTCTTGCAATAAGTTCTTCTTTTCTTCCTCTCTCTTCATTGCAGTAGGGTAACTTACTCATTAGAACAATTTTAGGTGAATCCAAGCTTATCAATTCAACACAAAGCTGATTTATCACACATTTACACTGCATTTCCCATTCTCGTCACAAAGTACTTGTAATATGTGTTTCTTCTATTACTATCTTATCCTTGCATTAGGGCAATTTACTTCTTAGAATTTCTTTAAGACATCCTTTTGAGACTGCTTCCTCCTTCCACATAAACTGGGTCTCTTTTTTATCCCAAACCCGATGAATTTTAATTATGCAATGTTGACTCTGTTCGTTATCGATTTGGGTTAATTTTGGAAATATCTAAGTAAATGCACAATGTTTTTATTGAAGTGGCAAACCTAAACAATATTTAGGTGTACTGAATTATGCTCTGTATCAAACAAGTTAGAGAGGAAATTTATGTTCTTAATTGATCCTTCTTGACAAATTACAGGATTGCACTAATTTTCTCCTTTTCAATCTGTAGTGTTAGTTCACAAACTACTTATGTCGATGAAGTGGTTCACTAACTTGTATCTGGATTTGCATTGATGCATATCTGAGTGTTTATTTGCAAATTATTATGATTTTGAGGGTGTAGGAGTGATCACTGCTTCACTCTGTTACATATTTCTTGATAGACTTCATAGTTTCTTCGGCTATTAGATCTTTTTTTGTGTGTGAAAGTGTAGTAGTACTGAAAAGTCCAGTTAGATATAATTTTCAAGTAATTGGCAGCTAGTGCAGCTAGTATAGGCCCTATGGACTGATTTTGACATCAAACTTTCTATTGAGCTTGGAAGACATTTAGCTTAGGATACTAGGCCGTTTCACACGGAACATCCAATGTAGATGCTGGCTGGCTTATGTAATTGGAAGAAACAAGAGAAGAGTCTGAGCAGCACTTATCTCATCCTTTTCTTGTTTCTTTGGGTGCTAAGTTAATGGTAAGGTCAAGGAAAATGGCAGTGGTGGTACTGTGTCAAGGAAAATGGCAGTGTGTGTGTGTGCGCGCGCGCGCATTTTGCCTGTGTCTATTGGATTCAAGTGAAAAGATACTTGTATCATCTCATTCATTCTTTCTTTCATTATCAATTGAAAGAATTGGCTTGGTTATATCATTGTCAACAAAAAGATTCAGCCTAATCTCTACGCTAATTTTATTTGTCTACTCGATAAGTTCTTGTTAAGATCATTTATAAAAACTGACTGTTATTCTCATCGATACTTGCTTCTCGTCAACAGGTTATCACCCTCACAGGCAAGCTTCACCTAAGAGAGAAGAAGGGCAACTTAGAATCATTCGAAACCAATAATATGTCGCACAAGCTCCCAAACTCGAAAACTGATTCGGTTCCTGAGGTAAAAAGATTTGATGCCGCAGTAGTGGTTTTTAAGCAGGAAGATCCCAACTCTTCCAACAGTGCTGTGTCCGACTCTGCCGATAGCCCTCTCTGCGCCAATGGAGTACAAATTTTGCTACCCAAGCTAGCAGACTCTTCCAAGGCCTTCGAAGCCGATCATTCAGATCTCTCGCATGTGGAGGAGGATGAGGAAGTTAAAGGGTGCAGCTTCCTGAAGCTAGAGGACAATTCATGTAATTATGGGTTCCCCGTGGAGGATCAGGCCTTCTGGTTCTGGCCTTACTGAGGTCTCCTACTACTGGCTCAATGTGTACATGCCCATCTGCCTTGTTTTCTCCTTCATGCATTCTGGGGATTTTCTTGATGTGTACATGCCCATCTGCCTTCTTGTTTTCTTGTTCCTCTTTTCTGGGGATTTTCTTGATGTGTTATATATAATGTGATTAATAAAGAGAGCAATAAAATGTCAATATTTCTGAAGTTAATTCGGCTAAATATTTATGAAGTTCTATCTTTGGTTTAATCGGTCCTTCTCTCTCACATCTTTGAATCATCTCTGACTTGAGGATTCTTATAATGCCGAATCATCTGGACGGCTCACATGAGCCTCCCCCACTATGCCGGCAAAGGCTGAGACAGTTGGGGAAGGCCTTCTCATTGGGCCTCCATCTAGGCCTGAATAAGGTCCGCTCGATCTGTGTGCCCTACGGAACTGCTCTATGGGCTTGGGGTCGTCATTTGAGCCGTTACATGGGCCCAAGTGAATCCTTTGGCCAATGGATCATAAACATCTCATGGAACTTAAATTCACAACACTCGGTAAGCTTGAGAAACCAAGGGATAAATGCATCCTTTGGCCTATGGATTATAGCCCTTGAATGAAAAATCATACCCACAACACTTGTTAAGCTTGAGAAGCCTGCCTTAACAAGGACAAATTCATCCATGGGTAATGTCATGTAGCCATTGCAAGGAAATCACAACCGTAACACTTTAAACCCCTGAAAAGCCTGTTATAAGGGATAATTGTATCCTTTGGCCTATGGATCATAGCCCTGACATGTAAACTTGGTAAGCTTGAGAAGCACTGCATCAATAGGCTATGGCTTGTAACCATTGCATTGAAATTACAACCAAACACTTGGAAATCCTGAGAAGCTTCTCTTAATGGGATAATTGTATTATTGGCTTATGGTTTATAGCCCATTAATGAAAATCACAATATGAACACATAGAACCCACAACCGAACACTTGGAACCCCTGAAAAGTCTACTGTAAGGGATAGTTGCATCCTTTGGTCAATGGATCGTTGCTCTCGCCTGGGAATCATACTTACATACTTGTTAAGCTTGAGAAGCCTATTTTAAAGAAATAATTACATTCATAGACTATGACTATGTAACCCTTGAATGAAAATCACAACCTAAACAGTTGGAACCCCTAAGAAGCATGTTATAAGGGATAATTGTATCCTTGGCCTATGGATCGTTGCCCTCACATGAAAATCATACCCACAATACATGGTAACCTTGAGAATCCTATCTTAAAGGGATAAATACATCCATAGGCTATGACTTGTAGCACTTGCATGAAAATCATACAAAAAAACCCAATAATGAATCTCACTATTGAAAAACCCAATAATGAATCTCACTATTGAAAAACCCCATAGTAGAATCTCAATGTCGAAAAATCCGATAGAATCTCAATGTCGAAAAATCCGATATAATCTCACTATTGAAAACCTGATAGAATCTCAGTATCTGGTTTTTTGACAATGAGATTCGATTTTTCGATAGTGAGATTTTATTGTCAGATTTTTCGATAGTGATATTCTATCGAGTTTTTCAATAATAAGATTCTACTACCAAGTTTTTCGACAGTGAGATTCATTATTGAGTTTTTCGACAATAAGAGTCATATAGAATCTCACTACGAAAAACCAATTCTCATTGTAGAAAAACTTGGCATATAAATCTTACTGTCAAAAAATCCGATAAAATCTCACTATTGAAAACCATATAATGTTAGGTTTTTTGACAGTGGGATTTTAATGCCGGGACAGTGAGATTCAGTTTTCAATAGTATTTTGATAGTGAGATTCTATCTAGTTTTTCGATAGTGAGATTCTACTGCTGGGTTTTTCGACAATGAGATTCTATCTAAATATTTGATAGTGAGATTCTGCTGTCGGGTTTTTCGACAGTGAAATTCATATGATAGGTATTTCAATAGAGAGATTTAGTTTTTCGATAGTGAGATTATATCGGGTTTTTCGATAATGAGATTCTATCAGGTTTTTCGACAGTGAGATTCATACGCAATGTTTCGATAGTGAGAATTAGTTTTTAGATAGTGAGATTCCATCGTGTTTTTCGATAGAAGATTCTACTACCAGGTTTTTCGACAGTGATATTCATTATTGGGTTTTTCAACAAAGAGATTCACATGCTGAGTTTTTTTCCGACAATGAGATTTTAATACTTTTGAGATTCGGTTTTTCGATAGTGAGATTTTACTGTCAGAAATTTTGATAGTGAGAGTCTATCCGGTTTTTCGATAGTGAGATCCTGCTACTGGGATTTTCGACAGTGACATTCTTCTACCGAAAATGAGTTTTTCGACAATGAGATTCAATTTTTCAATAGTGAGATTCTATCGGGTTTTCCGACAGTGATTATACATCCAATAATGAATCCCACTGTCAAAAAACCTAATAGAATATCACTATCAAAAAATCTGACAGTAGAATCTCACTATCGAAAAATCTGATAGTAGAATCTCACTATCGAAAAACTGAATCTCACTATCAAAAAACCCAGTATATGAATCTCATTGTCGAAATATCAAGTCAAATGTGGCATATGAATCTCACTGTCAAAAAACCCGATATAATCTCACTATCAAAAAACTGAATCTCATGTAATAACCGGTAATCCTGTGTTCACTTTTGCTAAGGGCACCCCTATGACCTATTTGATTTTTTTGTCGTTGCTAGTAGAATAAATTAATTGAACCTTATTATGTGTTGCATTGAACATTGTGATGAATATTATATGTTCAAGTATATTGGGTTTGACTGGATCATCGATCCCTAGGTCTCAGTCGCTAGGCGACAGGGATAATTTTGATGAAATGTATATGAATAATATGGTTGTGTGTGAATGCCACGTACATGTGTTTAAGCAAATGTTATAAATAATGGAGTCGAGCGGGTCAGCTAGGCCCCATCGATGATCAACACGTACATATCACGGGGTCGAACTTTGAGCGTGACCACCTTCTGTTAGGATATGAATTGCCTTTTCATTTATATTGGCAGTAATGAGTCTTTGTAATTATGATTAATAAATGTTATGGTTATAGTAATGAGTAGATCAGACTCGACGAGGTTCGTGTGCTGGTGCATCGCGACCGGTATAGGTTCAAGTGCAAATCATGCATAGTCCATTTAGAGGTAGGATCCTCCAGTTGCAGCCCCATGGATCACAATCGTCCAATCAGGAATCAGATCACCCGTTCCCCCCCCCCCCCCCCCCCCCCCCTCTATCTCTTTGTGTGGGCAGCGAACCATAGCAATCCGATTCCCATCGGATGCACTTAGCCTAAGTCCCCATCTCATCTATGTTTCCCCTCTCTTTCTCTCCCCACATCCCGATCTTCCCTTTATTTCTATCTTTCTCAATCCCATCTCCCTCTCATCTCTATCTCTACCTCTCCCGATCTCAACCCTCCAAACCTCTCGCTCTCTCTCTCTCCTTTCTTCGTGAATCCCCCGGTGTCCTTGCGATCCCGTTGGCCTCGCCACCCTATCTCTTCCGAAACCCCCACAGCCTCCTCTCTATCTCTCCCAATCTCTCACGATTCCCTCTCTATCCTCCCGAAACTGCTGCATCCCCTTTCCCCCATAAAAGGAATCCTAGACCCAGCCCGACTCCCCGCCTCTCTCGATCCCCTTTTTGATCTCTCTCATCACCTCCCAATCTCTCTCTCTCTCTGATGGCTTGCGTGCAGTCGGCCAGAGCAAGGCTCTTTGATGGCCTGCATGTAGTCGACCGGAGCAGCTGGTGTCGAAGGAGCAGCCATCGTCGGAGCAGGGAGGAGCCACAACCACCCCCCCTTCTGATCTCTCTCTCCCCTTGAGATCTCTCTCTCTTTCTGTAGAGGACTACGCACAGCGGCCGGGGCAAGGAGCATGAAGGCGCAATGGCAGCCGGAGCCGGAGAGGGTGGAGGAGCAGTTGCCAGCAAGGGGAAATCCGGCTAGGCCAGCCCCCTACTTCCCCCTTTTCTTTGGTTATGTTGTAGACCAGTCTAAACCCCCTCCTGGCGGTTCGCTTTCAAGGTGGCAATGGCCATCAGCCAGGTGGCTGACGGCTGTGCAGCCAGCAAGGCCCGACCCAACCAGGCCAGGTCCCCCACCGGCCACCCAACCACCAGCGAGACTCTCCCCTTTTCTTTTGGCCCTTGTTGTCGTGGTTGCTGTTGGCGGCCTGGCAGCAGGTGCCACCCGACCAGCCATCGGCCATGCACTACTAGCCGTGCTGACCCCCCCGTCATGTCCCTTTTATCGTGGCAGTCGTTAGCCGTTTGACCGGTGACTGATAGCTAGTGGCAGTCAATGTGACCTATCCCAAACCCCGTTTAGGACTATTTCATTTCTTCGACCTTAGAAGTGTCGTTGCCAGAATGGCATTAGTCCAACCACTAGCCCTCCTGATGTCTAATTGGGCCAAAACCCTTTTTACCATAATTAATTGCAGTTGATGACTCCTTTGGTGCCAAAGCGGTTTCAACTGTATCAGGCCATGTAGCCAAACCTCGAGACTACCCGATCTTATCAACGATGGACGACAAACCCCATCGCTAGTGGTGAGTGATGTCATGGCTTCTGCACGATGATGCATTTCTTGGAACCTTATGTGAATTGGCAAATTGGATCCTTCGTGATCGCGCCTAATCTGACGTTGGCAATACAATGGACTCAGGAAAATTGTTCCCTTGCGCTGATGTGGTGTCGACTAGGGGTGTGCATCGGTTCGAAACTAACCTATTTAGACAAAACCCAAACCGATCCAACCATGGTCGGTTTTGAGGATTTTAAATCCGATCCAAACCGAACTAATATTGGAATCCAATCCAATTAAAATCGGTTTGGATTGGATTGGATGATCAATTTAAGCTTTGGACCATGTTCTTATTGGGCTCTCTCCCCCCCCCCCCCCCTCCTCTTTTATTAGGACCTATTTCAAACTTAAAAAATAATAATTGTTTTCAAATCATTAGGCCTAAATAAGATTTTTAACTGATTTGAGTCATCCTACAGTATTGCAATAGTTGTTGGTAGCAAGGGTATATGAGGACATATGGTGTATTTAAGAAAATATTTTGTGTGTGTGTGTGTGTGTGTGTGTGTGTGTGGTGTGTGTGTGTGTGTGTGTGTGTGTGTGTGTGTGTGTGTGTGTGTG
>OX393559.1:5746327-5836327 GCA_947650365.1 Chamaelirium japonicum | reverse complement strand
CATGCGGTAAGTGCGGCACCGCATAGTAGCCGTCTGATGCACCGCTGCGTGCATCGCATGCATCAGACGGCTGCGGTGAAGTGCCGCACGTACCGCATGCCGCATTATAGCATGCCCCTATATATACTATATATATATACTATATATATATATATATATATATATATATATATATATATATATATATATATATATATATATATATATATATATATATCGGTTTGGCTCGGTTTTTAATTTACAAATTCGTCAACCAAGCCAATCATGTCAGTTTTCTAAAAACCCAATCCGATCCATTGACTGTGTCGAAACTGATCAAAATTGGTCGATTTGGTTTGGTTTGGTTTGGTTTGGTCGGTTTGGTTTGGATTCTGCACACCCCTAGTGTTGACCGCATGCGATGATTATAATAAACTATTAATTAATCTTGGTATGCATCGATTGTAAATGAGTAACCTTGTGACTACGATCACATTTTTCTAAGTCGTCCCTCTCAATAGGGTGCACGCATTAGCACGCCTTTGCACACTATCGTCCTTCGTCGATTGGCCCTAGTGTCGATTTGGCCAACCCCAAAGTCCGACCGGCTGAAGCCAATAGTATTAGTTGTACAAACACCGAATGGACACATAGTGGCACTGATTCCTTCTTTTGGTAGACTTTGTTGTGGCAACCCAATGAAGACGAAGCGAACATTAGCAGAAACTCGCACGAATCGATCAGGTGACATATACTTCCTTTTCGTAGTCCTTAATAGTGGGAAATGAGAACAACTAAGGGTAGGTGTCCATGACACTGCATGCGGGTTTCACCGGGCATCGTCGCATGTGGTCAAGTGGACCCCACCTTGCATACGGAGTCGCGAGTCCGGCAATGCATGTTTAAAATATTAATAATATAATAATTACTATTAATTGCTTGGACATCGTACTTAAGCTTCCTTTAAATTAAACCAAAAATTGAACGAGAAATAATTATTGGGGTCTACCATCCTGAGTGGAGCATGGAAACCCTAATGCATTGGTTTCAGGGGAGTGTAGGTCAAATCAGTTTAAGAGCAATGCAATCTTTAGCTGTAATACCAAGGGCTGCGAGAGCAGTGCAGAATCAGGGGTAAATTATTGGAAATCGTTAAGTATCGAGGAGACTTTTTCGTAGCTTCAGTTTATGTATATGGAAAATTATTTATGAAGATTTTACCTGGTTAGAGGGTAGGGACCCCGTGCATGCAAGGATCGTGAATCACCCTGCGTACACACCCGAAAGTTAAGTAGGTTAGAGGTCACAGGCACGGGTTGTGGTAAAGCCAATAGGAGTAGCCCTCGTGTAGGGTTTGGCTTAGCAACCCCATCCTGGGGTAGTTGAAGCCCCCAAAGTAAAGCAAGTTGAGCAGTAGAGCTCTACCGTAAAAGACGAAAATCCCCTTATGATCATCTGGGTGATTTGTGCATGGTATTGGTGGATGTACGGTGAGAAAGTTGGCCCTCTATATCAAAATAAAAAAGCCCTATAGTAATATTGGATGGACTATGTGTAATATTGGATGGACTATGTGTTAGATAACCTAGTGACAGTAGGAATTGCATGAAAACATAGACTACTGGTAGGTTTACATTATCTTTTTTTTATAAATTTTGACTATACTAGAACTGATAAGCTTTTTTTTAATTCTTTAATATTTATTGTCTCATTTATTAAAGGATATTAGGATGTCACTAGTCATTAATTTAACTAATCTTCCAATTCTCTATGTGGGGGCTACTTTTTCCACGAGTAGGCTCAGTTTCAGGTCCGTAGCAGAGTTCGGAGCATTAGTAAGGGTTTAGGAGTAGCAATAGGAGTTCAGAGGCAGACTTAGAGTTATAGTTTTGGATTTATTTTTAGTATGTCGATCTCGTAGTATTTTCCTTTTAGACAATGTAATTGAATTGGAATAAGAGTGTCTATATTTTAGTTAGTATTATGTGGTTGTTAGTGGTAATGATCCAGTTGAACTATTTTGGGTAGACCTCTCCTCAAGGCCCCAAGCTTAGGATAGACCATGGTGAAAATATATGTGCATAAATGACCTAATTGATCAGTTCGTAGATAGGACATATAGACTGGTGCACCCGAGTATTAGGGAGTGGGTGAGACTATTTGGCTTGCCGTCGGAGGCTTGAGCGTCGTACTTCTTTAGAGGGACTCCTGTCAGCATGTAATGGTTCCGGCATGCCACATATTGTAAGAAGATAGCACTTTTAAAGACCGAGTCTAGTTTAAGAAGCCTTTTCTCTGTTGGCAACTCTTATTTCTCTTTTTTTTTTAAAAAAAAATATTTTTATAAAATCAAATTAAAAAGATCTCACATTGTTTCTCCCTCCTCCTTCTTTGGCATGTGTTGGAGCGTAGAAGAAGCCTCGTGAGAACCCTAATTGATGTAGTCGATTAACCAAACCCAAACCCTCATTCTTTTCTTACCTCATACCCCATGGATCAATCTTTAGATTTCTAGGGCGGGACAGCTGATATCAGAGCTTAGGGATATGTTCCTAAGAGTTAGTTTCTAGAATTAGGAGTTTAGGTCTAGAGTCTTAGTAGTTGGTTAGTAGGTGATTGATGTTAGAACTGTTTCATTTCAGGTGGTAGGTACTAGAAGTGGTTGCAGAGTATATTCTTGGTTATCTTAGGTATATGAGTATGTTGTAGGTTTTATTTTATCTTTTCGGAGCATAGAGATAGGTTCTTAGGTCGGTGCCCTAGTGTTTGGACTTAGGATGCTGATGTGTGTCCTTAGATGTTTTATTTGATTTGTAATTCCAAGAATAAGGTTTTTACTGAGTAAAATAGAGATTGAATTTTTGTTTACTTCTATATGGCTTTGGTTGATGTATCCCTCCCGATCTATGTTGATATTCTTGGGAGTTCTGAGTCGTTCTAGTAGTGGTGACTATTCGAGCGTTTTCAAGTTTTTCTCTCTGCATGTTCGATCGATTCGAGAGGTTGGTTACCAAATGATTGAATGTGTGATTCTATGTTCTCTTGCCTAGTAATGTCTATTTATTATAATTTTTAGATTTTCTTATCATCTTGATGCCTTCCTGTGTCAGAGTATTGGTGTGTTATTTATGATTGTTTTTTCCTAGGTTATGTTGTCAGGTAGCAGGTTCGATAGTAGACACAAGTCCATTTTTCCTCTCGTTAGCCTTCCACGGTAAGTTAGAATTTGAGGAAGTACGTATGATTGTAGGATGATTTTGACCTGATGTTCTACTATAGATTTTTATCGTGGAATGTATTATGCCTTCGTCCTACCTTTCATTTCTCTTGATCATCAGTCCTTGGCTTTAGTTACCAAATATGTTTTTTAGTGACCTTTCAGCCTTCAATTAGTTTATATATCGTTTTGTAGTATTAGTTAGTTGCTTCTTCTACAGGTGTAAGGTTCATGATTTTCCCTAGACCTTCTCTTCAACTCGTCGTGGTTTGAGATTATAGATTCGACCGTAGGATAATTCTTGGTTCGGGCTTCAGTGTCTTTTTTTGGAGAGTTCTATAGGCTATCATTTTATCTTTTGATCCTCCTATGGTCAATTGAGTATCGTAACCAATTAGCACTTCTTCTTCAAATCCTCAGCATGATTAGTCACTCTGTTCACTTTCGAGGTGCATTTGTCTACACCCGACTATTTTCTGTGTTATTGGGCCATTATCTTTCTTGTCGGCAGTTCTGACCTATTTCGGTTTGTTCAAGTTTTTGAAGATCATTTCTGACCTTGTTCAAACTATTTTTTGTTCAAATTTTTCCCTTTACTTATTGGTATTATAGAGGATAACTATTGATTCTGATATGTTTCATAGTCTAGTGATTTATTCCATAATCGGTTCTAGCAAATGACTCTTTAGACTTTCTTATGGTTTTGTCTCTTAGCTCACTTTGGGTGTTGTCTACCAACTTAACCTTGCTAATTATAAGTCTGATTTCTCTTTGGTCGCCTAGCACTTGTATTGTTGGTTTAGACATTTCCTCGAATCCACACTCCCTAGTGGTAAGCTTAGGAGCGGGAGGGACAACACATGCGTAATCCGAAGGTGTAGGACACTTGTTATCCAAAGGGATATCACGATGACTATTAAGAGGGAGATACTCGCTTTGGAACTTGAACAAGTATTCTTCAGCCTCCTCTAGGGAATAGAATAATAATACAAAGATTCTTCATAGTTATTAACTTGTTATCGACAATCATCCCTAGTGTAGTAAATCATAGGCCTTCTGTCTACAAATATCATATAGTACTTATTTGTCATAAGTTCGATATCTGTACAATCATGTTATTCAAAAAGTTTATAAGATGTTTAATAAATAATTAGATATATAAATAAACAAAAAGAATATTTATTCATAATATGCATAAAATAAGTATAAAAATATGATACCTTTATTATGCAATAATAGAGAAATTATATAATTTTTTTATTATGTCCAGAACGTTTATATCTAACATATTTGATAGTTCGACGTTCCTCACCCATGAGAGAGAATTTTTTTTTTGGTCTTCTCGTAGTTTTTTTTTCTTTCGATGAGTGATATTAATTTCTTAGCTCACTTGATACTTTATGGGATATTTCACTCATTTTTTATCGGCAATTGGCTAGATAGATTTTGCATATGTTGCCCTATAGTTATTCGTTGTATAGTAATACATACAAAATAAGTAAGGATCCATCTTAAACTACACAATTTCGATTAATGTATGTGAACATGATATGTCCATCATATCAAATTTACGGTATGCGTATTTTTTATTGCTTAAAACTATATTATCAGAATGTTATATAGATCTAACCATATACTCATCGAGATTAATAGGATGACACGCTGTGCCACGAGCTCTATTTATATCTTCAGCTACCTCATTTTCAGCTTATTTTGTTAGTTTTGTTATTAAAGCTATTGTCGTATTTCTTCGTTTGAATAAAATCTGGAGTTTTAATCGATATTATTATAAAATCATAGTAATGGTTAGTTCTTTTATATCTTTAAGAACACTATTGTACATTTCAGAATTATTTATGGTTATAATATTATACATTATGTGTGTGAAATACGTTATATTCTATTTTGCTGGTCTAATTTCTCGTAATCAGTCATGTGCATCTTTATTTATATACTTTTATCGTTTTCATAACTTGATGAAACTTTGATTCTCTTATTGTCTTTGCAGCTGTATAAAAAATAAGAGTATAATCTTTGTTATTTGAATTTGACATATATGTTTTGTAAAATATGGAACGCACAATAATCATGTACGACATCCAAAAAGTCTATAAAAACTTGAGTCGACAAAGTCTTGTGTCGATCGGATATAATAACCAAATCATTCACATGACCTAAGCTATCATGCAGTTATGTCAAGAACCAATTTCAATTTTTATTGTTCTCAGATTTACTAATGCCAATAGCCACGAAAAATATATGATTATCTTCATCCAAAGTGGTAGCAATAAATAAAGTACTTTTGTACTTGCCTTTTAAATGAGATCCGTCAACGACTATTACCGATCTTAGATTTTATCTTTAAAAACTATATAAACATGGAACAAAAGATATAAAAACAACCTTAAATATGTCTCATTCCTTTAAAATATTAGTGATGGTTCCAGGATTATTTTGTGTAACCTTATGACAATATGGTAGAAAAATCACATACGAGTCCTGATATGAGTATCTTAAAAGAGTAATTAACATCTCCCTTATCAACTATGCGTTTGATAAGTAATCTACACACTAAATTCTTGTTGCATATCATATATAATTATTTTAGAAAAGTACAACACATGTACTTTTATTCGAGCTTTCAAAAAATCACATATCAACTTGCTTGTAGCTTATCGATAATCAATTCCACACTGCAGCAATAAGCAGTTGTGTAGGCCTAGAAAAATAATCTTGAAAACATTACACCCCTTTTGTCTACTTGCACGTAATCTCCAACTACAATTTTATTTTTTATATTTTAATAAATATCTTGTTATATTAGACTTTATCACCTTGTACTCAGTGTTTGTAAATAAAGCATTGATCTGTACTATTTTGATCAATGTGTCTTTATCTATAAACATATGATTAGAAAAAAGTTATTGATAATCATCTTTTACTTCAACAGCGATAGAGAATTCGTTGATTACGTAATTGTCTTCATAAACTATAACAGAATCAGGTATTGAAGACTTATGCACATCGTTTTATATCCAACTACTATTGGCAAAACACTCTTTCTAACTAGTTCTCAGTTGTACTTCTTTTTTTTTTTTTTTTTTCAGTTGTTCTTTCTTGCTTACAGATAATATTCTTATCCTTCAGCTGACTATTATATTGAGTGTACTTTGGAGGTACTACCATATCCGCATGAGTGTCAATGAATAATTTATCCAATACATCACAACCAATATGCTTTGGATTAAAATCTATAAATAATTTTGTATCTCTTCTTGATCCACTATGATTGTTATCTGTATTCACCTTACTGGGTATATATTATTTAGAAACATATAAGTATATGAACTAATGAATCATCGAAATAATAATATAAGATAATTAAAAAAATTATTCGTACCTTCTGTCATTCACAACAATGTCAAATAATAGAGGGTTATCTTTAGGTTTCTCCGTACTGGTCTTGTACTCAACACGTTGAGTAATATTTTGACTGGCATCTTCAATGCATGGTACAAAACTGAAATTCTCACCATATTTAATATAATTATTTCTATATGCATGCAAATCTCGAACACCGAATGATTATGCGATCAAACCATAAACCTCCGATCATGTCAAGATATTTTTTAAGACAATGGGAGGGGTAACCACACAAGATATTTTACGAAGAACCTGTGTCGTTTCTTCCAACTTTCTCTTACTATTGAGTGATTTGATTTTAATCGACATGTGAATAGACCACAGATTTTTTAACACTCTGCTTATTAGCAGTGTGACATTGCTATTATTGGCTCGGATGTTATGGGTAATAAACACTATGATATTATTATCATCCATAATTTCAATAGACATGTAAGTGTACTTGGATATAAAACCTTCATTATGTTTAAAACTATCATTTGTAATCTTATAAATTTTCTGAAGAAGATAATCATAATCCGATTTTATTGATAAAATGATATTTTTAGTTCTCACACCTCTGTACTCGTGAGTTTCTTTTAAATACAATAATTCTCCATCGTAACAACAAATTATGGCAATATTGAATCCATATTTCAAATCCCTATAAGCATAGAATCACAATATCAAAATTCTGCAACACAAAATTTGATACTAAAGATTAATCATACGCATCCAATACATACTAGACTCATCACGATCAATAATTCTTATTTAATTTTTACTTTTAAACTCTTTGATTAAAATATAAAATATGATGTTAATATTCATCCAATTTTGTCAATTTCGTTCTTTTTTCGTCCTAAATATGATGTTAATATCCAGCCAATTTTTATCGATTTTGTTCCTTTTTCTCGATTGGCTGTCGTTGGTAATTAAATCATAGCGATAATCAAATGGTATAATGAAAAATTTAATCAAACATATATAAAAAAAATTATAAAGCATGGAGGTTTTAAGAAGATATCTCATAGCTTCGTTAAAATGAGATAGTCGTCGTCGAAAAGGTTGTTGTCGAAAGGAGTGAAGTAAAGAGCCGTTGAAAAGGGTGAAGTGAAGGAGCCGTCGAAAGGAGTGAAGTAAAGGGAGACTCACCGGTTTTGATGATCCCCATTGAAATAGGTGGCTGGTTGTCTCACAACCGTCGTCGAAATGTTGCCGTCGAAAGTTGTGAAGGAAGCCACCGTCCAAACAGGTGAAGTGAAGAAATACTCACTGAAAAGTAGGGTTTTACTTGTGGGCTGGGCTTTAGTTAATAAAAAATATAGTCTGATCCGAAAGAGTTTCTATGACCATTTTGGTAAAGTAAAAAAGCAACTTGATCCATTCTTAACAATAATTAAGAGTAGGTGGCCATTTTGATAAAAACCTCTAAAATTTTTCTTATTTTTTAACCGCATAATCTGAAAATGCGGTGGTCCGAAGCTCCGCATCATTTTGGCCCTCCACCCGCACATGGCTTACTTCCCCGTCTATTTATATATCTATAAGTTCACGCCACCTATATATAAATTCACGCGTCCTCTGTATCTTAGATCTCCCTCTCCATATCTCCCAGGTTAGAACGACATAAAAAAAAAAAAAAAAAGAGTTTACAGAATCCCCATTCGCGCTCCCACCTCTGATCGCCTGAACTTTGCCCCTCCAATCCAGCGCCGGATCGGATGACTCCGGTGTAGAATCGCACAGAATCCGGTGCACTTCCCCCAGATCCCTCCCTGTTCTTGTGCCTGCATCCTTCGATTTGGTGAATCTTGGAGCTCGAGGGGACCCTCGAATGGGATCGCTCTGTATAGGGTTCTTGATGCCTTGTCAGCTCGCGTAGGATGGATCTTTGCTTCGACTTCGACGAGATGCCCGATTCGATGCACTGCTCGTTGCTGGGGTTGTGTACGTTTGAGGGCACTTGATCTGCTTTTTTTGAGGCGAATCTTCTGGTTCGAGGTTTGGGGGAGAAGCCATGTTTTGGAGGGGAAGAGAGAGGGACAGCCGAGAGCAGAATGGCGGCCCTCCTTGCGGTCAGGTCCGAGTGCTTGTCGTTGGAGATTCAGGTAAAAGGCTCCTTTCTGAATTTCTTTACCCTAGAAGTAGAGCTGAATGCTGCTTGCCTGTTCTAATTGTTAGAAGAAAAAAAATTGTCGGCTAATAACAACCGATAATAAGATTATATAGAGAGTACAGTGGACATAATAATGCTCCAGACTTCGCACCATGTAGCAAATGGTAAGATCTGCAAGAAATTTTTTTTCAGTCAGTGGAAATTATGAGAGTTATCATATGCAAGCAACCAATCCAAAGTTCATTCAATTTACTAGGAGGCAAAGTTTCTATCTATTAAGATATCTACGCTATATGTTTATGGTGAAGCCATACATTTCACCGGAATATGGGATACGTGCCCATGTGATGTGAATAAGGCGCACTGCTAGGCGTACCTAGGCTCACTATATTAGGCATTCGCCTAATGCGCGTGCATGGATGGTTCGCACCAGACCTCACCCAAGTGACCAAAGTGTTCCAACCCAATCACTTAAGACTTGATTTACTTGATATTAACTACTTAGTAAGTTAGTAGTTAATGCCTAATATTAATAAATAATATAAAATAAAACAATAAAGTTGATAACTTCACCTACCTGTTCTATATAAAAATACATGCACCATATGCAAATTCTCCGATATGCCATCTCTGCTGAAATGCAGTCCACACTATCCACCGATGTCTGGTTGCACCGGATTTTGTACTAGTTTATTTCAGATAAAAATTGCCTCCTGAGGATTTACTGTAAATCAACTTCAACTTAAATGGCAAGTGTGTCAGATAATAATATGGAAGTAGATTCAGTATAGTTCAGAAAAATTAGCATTCTATCATATTATATGTATTAACATTTTCAATGTACTGTTGTGTCAAAACTAGGGTGGCTATGGTTGGCTTCTATCCAAAAGGTTGGGCTTGGGGGAGACTACTAATTCTTAATATTAACTTCAATGATAATTTTTCCAACTAAAATAATTGTGAAATTCGTTAAAATTGTAAAGTCGTTTGTCAATATTTGCCAACTGAAACTAATTGTGAAATTCTTTAATGAAACAGTCGGTAAATATGAAATATGCATTCGATTATTGAGGACGGTTTTGAAGACTTTTCTGGGCTCTGTCTATCTGTCACAAGATTTTCCATCAAAGTGATTTAATTTAAAATCTCCGGATGCCTCAATTGTGTACTAGCACGTCGTTGGCGGAATGAATATTTGAAAGTGTAATGCACCTTGTATCAGTGAATTGGTTTATTTGCAGAAACCTATCTGATTGTATATTAAGAGTATCATTTCCATAAAGAACATGACTGTGTCTTTGTTTCATGGGAACGGGATGTATTGTGTTGGAGACAAGGTAGTGCGGAACTAAATTAGTTAATGATTTAGCTATATACTATGAATGGGATATGAGGGCTTGGGTAATCTGGCTTTCCAATACTGTTCTTGCTTACCAATGCTTGATAATCAGTTGGTAGCTTATTTTTTAAAATTTAAATATATGAAGTACTTAAATTTTACACTTTTAAACCGATGACTTATTACAATTAAAGTAGCATAGGTACATCCCTTCCAATTTTGCCAAGAGAAGAAATTTCCGTTCAAATATATCGACCCATCACTCTAGAATTACTTAATTTATGACTTTTCAGATGGTGTTTTGGAGGGAAAACGGTTCATCTACATCTTTCTTCTAGCATAAAGGCATTTTATATAATAATTGCCAATAATTACGAACACTTGATTCAAATATATGCATAAGTATGTTGGTAATGGTACATATTGGAAGCTTTACCTTAAATCTGCTGGCAGGTGTAGGGAAAACATCACTGGTGCATTTAATTGTGAAAGGTTCTTCTATTGCCCGGCCACCTCAAACAATTGGATGTACAGTGGGTGTGAAGGTAATATTGTCTTTTGTTTCTTTCTAAGATGCAAGTTGTTGCTTATGTTTAAAACTTCCTGATGCGATTTCTTCTTTATTTCCAGCATACAACTTATGGAAGTTCTGGTAGCTCATCTAATAGCATAAAAGGTGATGCAGAAAGGGAATTTTTCGTTGAGCTCTGGGATATTTCAGGACACGAGCGGTACAAGGACTGCAGATCTATTTTTTATACACAAATCAATGGTAAGGGATCGAAGAATCCATCCTTAATTGAATATTTCTTAAATTTATCCCAGTTCATGCCTATCTTAGCTTCATACATTGACTACTTTTCTGCATGCTTAAATACTCTCTCTCTCTCTCTCTCTCTCTCTCTCTCTCTCTCTCTCTCTCTCTCTGCTAAGAAAACAATCTGTTTTTTTTTTCTTTTGTGTGTTGAATTTTGCTTCATTTGCTAATTATATTGTGTTAAATCTATGTATTCAACAACAACTCAACATAAACAACAAGAAACAGTTCTAGTCTAACTACTGCCAGCAGTCTTGTTTGCTATGTTACATTTGTAAGCTGAAAAAATGAAGTTCTGATTGCGAGAGATTGTAAATCTTAATGCATTAAAAATGATAACATAGTGTAGCTCCTATAAACGTCAACCTGCAAGCCCATATCCTAGTTTGTTTGGAAATAAGCATTGGTTTCAAGCAAACTGTATTATATTAGTGCCAGCTTACTGTGAAATGATATCTTTGATTTCTTTTTTTTTTCCATACGTTCCACTATATTGTTCTTCTTGACATGCAGGTGTTATATTTGTTCATGATCTCTCCCAAAGGAGGACAAAGACAAACTTGCAGAAGTGGGCAGCAGAGATTGCAGCCACGGGGACATTTTCAGCTCCTATTGGATCTAGTGGACCTGGAGGGCTTCTTGTTCCTTACCTTGTCATTGGTAACAAAGCTGATATTGCTGTCAAGGATGGGACCAGAGTAAGCAGTGGCAATCTTGTTGATGTCGCTCGTCATTGGGTTGAGAAGCAGGGCCTACTTCCATCCAGTGAAGAACTCCCTTTGACAGATAGCTTTCCAGGCAACTCAAGTCTTTTTGCGGTATAACTTCGTCTTCCAACCTAAAATCTGCCTTAAGGCCATTATGTGCATATTCTTTCTGTTTCCTTTATAAATTTTATGTTTGCAAATGTTACCTGGTTTATGTATTTTATTATCATATATAGATGCTTAAATAATGCTATTTTCCTTGAAGCCTTGAACACTTGGTTATTTGATACTGCAGTTATCTGAGGTCTATTTTCTCTCTAAACTTTCTTGGAGAATTGAAGATGTCATGCTAATGTAACAAGTTTTACTCTTCAATAAGAATGCCATGGTATGCCTAAAATGATGGTAATATGCACTGCACTAGGACTTGGCTGAGTGGTATATGTACAATATATCATGATATGCACATAATGACATTGATCAAAATTTGATTACGACATATAAGCATAATGACGAGCCTTACCCAATATGTTTGAAATCAACTGCATGGATCCTATTTCACCGTTATTTCTTATCGTAGGGCACACCTTCCAAAATATAAGTACCCCTCCCCCCACCCACCCAACACCCCTCTCTCTACATTGTACTTACCCAAACCATCACAACCGAATTACATTGACGATAAAATTATTGGGGTCCTTGTCACAAAATGCATCATAATAAAAAATGTCAGGGAATTAAGTATAGTTTTTACATTCACGTCTCCCATCATCATGTTTAGGGTCCTATATTGTTGACACCTATAATTTGTGTGTTTTAAGAGGTTGAAATTTCAAAAAACGTAATTAACTAACTTACTGATGCGAGAGCATCCAATGGCTTGAATTTTGAAGCTTTCGATGAAATTTATTAATTTTCAAAATATATAATTGATAAAATTAGTATTTCATAATAAAATATTAATTTTAGAATGAAATATTATATTTATTCTAAAAGTATTTTGTTTTGAATTATTAATTAAGATATTTTAAATATTTTTTTAGATTACATTTGGAGTTCTTATGGATCAAGATTTGATTAGATTCAAATTTCTTTAAATTAGGAAGTGTTATATTTTTTATTTAGTTTTAAGATTTGATTAGAATCAAATATGTCGTTGTCTTATCTTTTATTTGGTTGTTTTTCTCTTTCCTTTTAAATCTGGTTGTAAGTCTATTTAAAGGCCTCATATATAATGAAAATGTATGATGGATTATTGAATGAAAATTTGACTTCCTGGATTGGATTTGAACTGAGGAGGATTTCTTTTAATCTGGTTGGCTACAGATCTTCTCTCTCATCTCTTTATCTCCCTCTTGTGTTTGTATACATCGACGACCCCATGCTCGCGACCTCCTGTCCTAGCTCCGATCTCACGTCCGACTATCACCCGCGGCCACGTTCGCCCCGCATCACTTTGGAATCAGAGCTACTGGCGCCATGTTTCACCATAGTGAACCATCATGTTCTCGCTCTTTCCTCCATGAAAGCATACTCTCCATCTTATATTGTAAATCACCCTGACATAGAAGTCTATGGCTAAGAAACCGCATACCTAACTAAATCCTATAATGGCTTCTATTAATTAGTGAGTTCCTACCATTGGGTGTATCAACCAAATACCGATCAGGAAATCATTTATTCAACTGAGATTAGGAAACAAGCCTATGATCTTTGGTTACCTATCGAGTATCTTGTCTAGTTGTTCATATAACTTTCCCCTTAGACCTCCCAAGAAAAATTTGCTCATCTACAGACAATGTTGAATGTTATTAAGGGTGAGTGATGGTGCAAGGCTAATTTCAAAACATGGCAGTGTCCTCTCTCGCTACCTCCAGCGTAGCAACCTGTAGAGCCAGCACTACCCGTGGAGATTCCTGGGAAGAGTCTGCAACTTGATAAGCTTCCACTTTTGGCAGAGCCTCCGCCTCGGCTAATTTTCCAATTTCATTTCGGCGTCCCGTCCTCTAAGCTCACGCATCAGCCCGCTTAGGTGATCGTTGTCAGTAGCTCGTGCCACTACTTTTTCAGCTTTAGGTCCCAGCTTGATGCCAACAACTTGTTCCCATGAGATTTGAGAGGTGATTACGGTGTAACACGTATCATCTGCTAGATCTCCATCACCTGCTCTAGATTTTGAGATCTACCATGATGGAGGTGACCGTGACGCTACAGCCGACTTTGTTCTTCGAGCTAATCTTGAGGACGAGTTATTCACAGCGGAAACGAATGATGGTGATCGGATCCTAGGCATGCATGACCTCCATCAAAGGCTCGATCCATATTGGGTGTAGTTATTTAATTACTTTTCTTAGCATTTATTTACTATTTTCGGAGTTCTTTTTAGGCATAATTTCAGACTTAATATTTAAGACATCTTTTATATTTCTTTTAGTCCCATATTACTTGTGGACTTTTATGGATCTAAACCTACTTCTTATATAAGGCCCGATACTCTTTATTTAAAGACCATGAATGAATTATTGAATGAGAAATTTGGTTTCCTAGATTGGATATAACTAGATAAGGATTCCTCGCAATTCTGTGGACTACGGGGCATCTCCCCCCATCTCTTTCTCTATGTTATTTTCCCTACGCAAACCCTTCGCGTCGGCCTCCCCTGTGATCTCGGCAAAGCCATCGGCCTATCCCCTGTTTTGTTGGACTGCCCCATACTCCTTGTTTAAGACTTGATGCAGCCATCATCCGTGGCTACCATTGTTTTCCCGAAATTAGAGGACATACCTGTAATGTGAGAGGTGATACGGGACATTCGTCGTCCGAATCAAACACATCCTAGTTCTATTTGAAGCGTATCAACATCCTTGAAATACTGTGAATTTTAGGACGATTAAATCAGCGAATCTCGAATGATCATCGTTTGATCGAAGCTCGATCGTCCAATCCGTACTTCAACAAGGTACAAAAAAACCCTCAACCTTCCACCGCCCATAACTTTTGATCCGCTCATCCAATCCTGACAAACCATATATCGAAATCAAAGATCTTCTTGAGCCTTATCCAACCATACCATCCATGCATTAACCCATTAAGCCCATAAAATTGATATTCTCTTTTTGCGGATGATGTTTTGAGAGCGAGTTCTTTGATTTTATGGGATCCCATCTTTAACCTGCATCAAAGGTCCTAAAGTACATTTCAGAATGGAAAACTAAAGCTTTCTGTTTTGCTAGGAAATTAGCCTTATTGTGATCGGTCTTGTGCTTTATGTCAATCTATTTGTTGTCATGCACATGGGTGCCAATCTATGTGTTGTTTTGCACATGGGTCCCCAAAGGTATTGCTAGCCTTTTGGAAAAAGCCTTTAGGCAATTCCTCTGGAGTGCGAAAAGAAATATGGTAGGGGAGCTCATCTAGTGAAATGGGAGGAAGTGTGTCAGCCTCTATAGAGGAAGGGGGTCTTGGCTTTCGTAGGTTGAACAACATGATGAAGTTGGTCATGGGTGATATCTTGTGGGATCCTCTTACATAGCCAATTTTGGGATAGGTAACAACCTGTGGGAGTGGAAGAAGGTGAAAGCAATGTTCGTGGGCCTAACAAGCTATTCTGCAAGGGATCCTAATCGTGAGGGACCACCTCAATGGCAGTGTGATGTCCAACTCCAAGTTTACGAGAGATGCGTAGTAAAAGATGAGATCAATGGTAAAATAGGAGTAAAGATCCGATGGAGACGCGGCAAAAAGATTCTCACAAAAGTGCAAACAAAAATCTATGTGTAATGCAATGGCCATTTTAGGGTAGAAGCATATAAGGCTCTATCCTAGTACGGTAAGTAAAGCACACGAGATTTTTACGTGGTTTGGAAAAACTCAACTCCATCCCGGGCAAGCTAGGACACGCACAACAATCTACTAAACAACGCAAGAGTACTCCGTAAGATAGGGCGTTATCTTTGAAGCAAGCAACCTTTCCACAAACCTCTCAAGTTTGGCACGGATGATCAACAAGCACTCCGTTGGTCCTCCTTCAAAGCAACTTCCTCTTCCAATCTCCATGCATACTTCTTCCGTAGATTTGTTTGCGATTCTAATTGCCACAATGACTCCCAATACTTGACTCCTCACAAGGAGCTCAAGTCACACCTCGAACATCTCCGAGGATATGTATGTTCTCTGCAAAGAATGAATGATGCAAGTGAATGCAACAAAAAGAATCGAGAAAAGGCCTTCGTAAAAAACTCAAAATGCGGATCAAAACGATTTATCTACAAGCACGTATGAGAGCGTGAGAGATCAAAGTAGACAACGAAGAAGAACGATGGAGAACGTGATCCGGAAAGAGTTAAGAAAGCTTGCGGAGATGAAAACTCAAGAACTATGCGACGACTCAAATAAATCTCCACGATCTCCAAAACATGAGTTTAGATGATGTATTTATAGCCCCAAATAAAGTAGAAACCCTAATGGTTTATTCAAAACAAGTCTCATACGATTCAGGTGAAAGACCATGTCAAACGGAGCGAAATACCACACGAATATGCAACCTCCCAAGAACTTGCTAGAGGGGGTTGCGCTCGTGCACACCCCACTCCCAGAGAAATTTGGGAGGGGTGCTAGGAGGTCTGGTGCGCACCCCTATATGTTCAGAGTGTTGGGTGCGCACCCCAAGACGTAAAAAGATGTGAAGTCCCGAAAACAACCCGTGGCTTTCATGGACGTCAACGAAGACAATCCTAAGACCATCCGAAGTTCTGGAACCATCCACCACAAGTAAAAACTTTCGAAAACAAGGATCTAAAACACCGAAAGTCCAAAACGAAGATCAAATCAAAAATCAAATTCATACAGAGATGAAACGTGCGAGATTTTTTAATAAAAAAACTTTGAAACTCAATTTGAACTTTATGTGCTTATGTGAGAGTGCATTGAAACACTAGGAACACGAACGAAAACCTGATGCAAATTCCAAATGATAAAAAACAAGCACATACGTAAGGAAAAACGAAAATCACCATCTCATCTCAAGTCCAATGAAAATACACATGCATGTAATGATATACCTGAGCGATCTCTGCACTGATAACCTCATACCATGGACTCACTCATTTATCCGAGATATGTTTTGTGTCAAAGTATAAGCCAATCGAAGGAGAAACCAATACTGCAGTTTTAGTTTAATTAGTGAAATATCCCTTGGGTGATGCCCATGCCGCTCCAAAAGATGCCAACTTACATTAACATGGACGCGTCAGCCCAAATGTTCAGAGTAGCTAACCTGCTGGATGTGAATCCTTGGATCTCTAGGTCCACCTTGTCTTTGGTCTGGACCTTGCAACCCGGGTCACACAAACCCCGGTCCTAAACTGCCTGACCTTGGAGAGTCATATGTGGGGCCCGAATGTAGCTACCACATTTAACAAGTTGTCGTACAAGCTTATCAATGAGGTCAATGATATGAATTCTAAGACCTTCTTGCAGGGCGAGTCAGGCGACAAGATCAATCCTGAGTCATCGAGCAAAATGTGGACCACGATGTGGAAAACTAAAGCCCCTTGGAGGGCCAAATGCTTCATTTGGAATATGATAACATGTTGTATCTCAATCAAACTGGTTCTCAATAAGAGGGGGATGGAGCTCGACTCCCTCTGTAGCCGATGTGCCGAAGAGGAGGAAGGTGTTGTCCATGCTATCCTGACTTGCCCAAATGAAATAGAGGTAGGTTTGGATGGCTATTTCGACATTGATAAGTTTCAACTGTAGTTTTGCTACATTTAACGAATTTTCCAGGGCAACTACGAGGTTGGATCAAAGACCCCACATACCGGCCAGGACCAGTGTCGTCCTGATGAGTATGACCTGGTTCATTTGGAAGGACAAATAACAAGGAGATTTTTTAAGGAAATGTGCCACCTAGCACCCGGCTAGAAGAACAATCATGAATATCGATGAATACTTCAAAACAAATTTGAATCCTGTCAATGTTTAGGAAAACAATTGTGAAACCGAAAGGAAGGATATCAAGTGGAAGGAACCAGATATGGAAGAACTAAAACTGAATTTTGATTGTATGGTTTCGAGGACATCAAACATAGTGGGATCCGATTTCATCATTAGAGGCCATAATGGAGATTTCATAGCAGCTGGGAGTAGCACCTGAAACTACAACTCGATTGCCCAAGGTGGAGAATAGGGGGCTATGGGAAGGCATAGCCAGAAATGTAGCGGGGGCAGGAACCTATGGATTGAAGGATATGCCATGCTGACCGTTAATGCCATCAATCAAGGGGCCAAAGAGGATCCAACTCTAGTGTATTGTATTGTGATACATAATAGCTTCTCTGATGTTAGAGCAACACACATCTATAGAGATGGCAACAAGGCAGCGAACTGGTTGGGTAGATAAGGGAAAGCAGGAAGAGCTCGAAGCATTACGCACGAGGTGTTACTGCCAAAGCTAAGAGGCATCATTCATAGAAGGCACGTTTCTTATGTAATTCGGATAGGGCATGTTTGGTTTTGCTTGGTGTTAGTAGTTCCCTAGCCCATTACCAAAATAATAATAATAATTAGGATGCATTGAGCATAAACTCAATCAAATTAGTCTATATTGTTTTCAAGTTGGTTCCTATTTGAGACTGAGTGAAGATATTAAGTTCATGACTTGATTTGCATCAAGAAGAACAGCACCATTCAATTTAAACTTGGGCTACTTTATAATTTTTCATTTTATTTGACACATTTGGTTTGGTTGAAAAAATGAATCACTAATCTGACTGAAGTTTTTGAATCAGTTTGTGATTTATTCATCTTTTTTTTCCTGTTCATTGATTACAGGCTGCAAAAGAAGCAAGATATGACAAGGAAGCTGTAATAAAGTTTTTCCGCATGGTCTGTATCGGTTGTTCCTTTTCTTTTCTGAAGAAGCATCATATTTAAATTCTACTCTCTTTTTTTGTTTTTAAATACAGTTGATCAGGAGAAGATATTTTTCTGATGATCTACCTGCTCCAAGTCCATGGTCTGTACCTCTGCAGAATCCTGTACATCATTCAGACAAGAGTTTAATTGAAGAGAATCAATTTCACACAAAAATGAGGTATGCATTATACATTATTGAATTTAAGTACTGTTGGCACTATCTTCCACTATTTTTTGTTCTTGCTTTTGTAAAGTGGAACTATTATTTGGAATCATGTGCATATTTCTTTTGGACTCGTTTCATAATATTACTCATGTTTCTTGCATTTAATTCAATCTTACAAATCCAGTCCGTTCATGTAGTTTGTTGCTGTAGTGAAAGAGCTAAACAATATTCTCTAGATTAACACATTGGTGTCTGGAAAATGTGACAGTGACTGAGCATCATATCTAATGGGTGACTAAAAAATAATTTTATGAAGATGAATTGATCATGTTGGTTTTTGTTGCCTATATGAGGGTATCTCAGTGCAGACAGAGTCAGGTTCAAATATATATTACCGGACATCTACTAAGTGAGATCCTAGGCCTGGCTATTAGAGCATAATCCTTACTTGAGAACCATTGAGATCTGATGAGGATCAACATAAAAGATGGTGGGCCCTTAGCTTAGGAAACAGGTTAATATAGGATACACGTGGATTGCTATGTAGCCTATGTGAAAATATAGAGATGACTTACATGATTGGACAGTTAAAGCTTCTTAATTATAACCAACTTGCTGAAATCTATCTTCATTGTCTTTCAATGCAAGCAGCGATAAATGCTTCTGCAGTAACTATTTTCCTTCGTCTTCTATGAGGCGTCTATGGTATTAGGTTTCGCACAACGAATCTATTTCCATTTATTCAACTACCGTCTGCAAGGGATATAATTTAAATGTTATCATATCTTTTAATAAAAAGTGTGCCATGGTTGGAGTATAACCTGGTTAGTTAGACATGTGTTTTAGCTGTGGACTTTGGTACTGATGCAATGACCTTGTATAATGGAATTAAGAGCAATGCTGTTCAGACACACCCCATAAATGCTGGCCAATGCATGATACGTCAACGTGTTCGGTTTTTGTGTGCCGGTGTGTCTTCAAGCATCTTGCATGAGCTTAACATGCATAACCATCAATGTAGATCTCCTCCCTACTGGTCAACTGGCCTTTTAGATTTTTTGGCAATGCCCCTCCTTTCTTGCACTTTTCTCAGTTAATTTTTCAGCACCGATCTTAGAGTGTTGAGATTCCATCAGGACATTCTTGTCAATGTTTCATCTAGTATATCACATCTCAAGAGGATAAAACTTGATAATTATGCTGATTATGCGAAACTTATATTAATATCAAAAGTATAAGGTTTAAGGATGTCTATAAGAAACCTACTTCTTTTCTTATAGGTATGTGAATCATAATGCATGTCAGAGACTTGTGCTTTTTTGGAAACATGTATCACGATTAGAGCATGTTCTTCTTGTATGTTCGTGTAGCTGGGTACCATGCACGTGAATGACACTTGCTGTACAACTCTGTTGTTTGATCCCTAAACTAGTACTCTTGTATTCTGTTCTCCATCGGTCTGTATCTTGGATGTTTGTTCGGAAAGGTCCATGCGAGGTAGTAATATCGAACTATGGTGTTTGGTTACTAATAGGCATATCGGAGATTCTCTCTCTCTCTCTCTCTCTCTCTCTCTCTCTCTCTCTCTCTCTCTCTCTCTCTCTCTCTCTCTCTCTCTCTCTCGTTTGTAGACGAAGATACTGCATCCCATACTTATCTATTTAGACAATGTCACTTAGAAGCTCCGGCATGCCCGCAACTATTTTTTAGTGCATTGCTGCACAAACCATGATTTTACAAACAAGCTGTGTGTTTTCTTTATATTTTTGGTTAATCGATGAAAAGGACATTTGCCAGTCTAATGCACTAGGGCAGTTTGCACATATATCCATAGTGACAAAGTTCGGGTTCGGCAATAAGTCGGCGTGGGAAAAACTCGAAAAAGTTCGGCAAAAATCGGAAAGTTCGGGAAAAAAACGGGTAAAAGTCGGGAAAAAAAACGGATTCGGGTTTTAATCGGCGAGGGTGAAATATGAGAAAAATCGGAAAGTTCGGGGCCTTCAAAATTCCAGTTTTTAGTCTACATTTAAGCACCTAAGACATTTCTATATGACGTGCCATCCGATCACAGCTCACAGGAATTGACACCAATGGCTGTGATCAGAACACACGTGTCCTGGATTGTCACAAAAATCGGTAAAAAAACGCATTTTTTAAACATTTTTTTTCAAAAAAACGGCAAAACATCGGCGGCTTTTGTAACTTATAAAAATCGGGAAAAAATCGGCAACAAGTCGGCAGCCCATAAAATCGCGTTTAAAACGCGTTTTTTTGAAAAAATCGGCGAACTTTGTACTATGCATATATTTGAGCAGCGTTGCACTCCAACGTAAATAACTGTATCTTTTTCATGGTTTATTTTATTATTTATTTGTTATCATGTCTGTTTGTATACATGGTGTGAACCTATAAATGACTGGTGATATTTGATACGATCAGTTTTTTATACTTTTTGATACGTTCGGTTTTTTATAGTTTATCCATGTATCTGATCACTTTTCTTTTATTTTATTTTTTTTTGGTGGGGGGCAGTTTAAGTGGTGAAAGCTACAGGTACAATGCTCTCCCCCCGGTTCCTGCTCAGCGCAACCTAACGCCACCCAATACAATGTATCCTCAACAGCCAATCTCCGTAACCGAGAATTACAGCTTCCAGAGGTTGCCTGAAACTGGCACTAGTAAATCAAAGCGAGCTGACATCAATGTCTGATCGATTGTATGTGAATAATAGAACATCAGCTTCACAATGCGAAGGGAGGGAGGGTTGGTACTTCATGGTGTGAGCATATAAGGAAGCAGTTTTAAGCATCAATGGCTATGGAGTGTTAAAAAGCAAGTCTGGTCGCATTGCTTGTGCTGTCCTGTACTTCATCCCTGCTCTGATTTGCTGCTATTTTGTTTTTGTCTGAATGTTTGAGTGTACATTTGTTTGCTAGGTTTTACACAAATCTTAAGCGATTCTTTTACAGCCTTTCTTACTGCAAACTCATTTGTGGTTTCACCCATATTCGAAGGGCTGGACTTCATCTAAAAGTTTATTTGTACAACCTCTTGCTGTTCTTGATGTTGACGCACTGTATGCCGTACAACTTCTTGTGTTGTGGGACTCCAAAGTTGTTGGACACTTTGATCACAACAGTTTTCTAATTATTATTATGCTCATCAGGTTGGTAAATTTACCGCCCTTGAAATTAGTCATGATGTTCCTTGGTGTTCGTCCTTTGCCCAATTTTTGATTTATGGGGCTCGAAATGAAGTTTCATGAACTTTTTAACAGGTGGTTTTTTGATGCATGAGCGTCTCCCCTCCATGGTAGATACATAGGATTGTATCTAACCACAGGAATTTATCCTGTCTTTTTAGCTCGTGGGGTCCGTTCTTTTGGCGAGACATAAATGGGATGAGAAATTTGTTTGCTTCTGACATTTATGGGCAAGGACATTGATGTCTTAGGAAATTAAATATCCTATGTTCTTCTCTGTTGTGTAAATTAGGATATCCGGTGTATCGGATAGAACGTTTAGATAAATAATGTTTAGTCTGTAGTGGGCAATCAATGTCCGATCAATTTTGATGGAACTTTAATGTGCCATGCCACCAAACTAGGGAAAAAAGGAATTTTGCAAATCCATTTACCCGGGACATTAGACAAAAAAAGATAGCACAAAGTGAAATTTACGTGTCCCTAATGACTGATTGCTAATTTGCTATGGAGACTGCATTCTACTTCTACTTTTTCTACTTCTTCTGAGCCTTCATGTCATACCTAACTATAGAGGGCAGAGGAGTATTATAATAATCCTAATGTTTGGGCTGGGACACCATGAATTGAGTCCCCATAGTTCCTACCAAAAAAAAAGAGCCTACCTTTGATCAGGCTTTCAGCAACAATCTCTAAGCGGTGATAATCGGTGGTAAAGAAAAATCAGACGAGTTTGCGAGTTATAACTCACAATGACAGTATCCGTTCTTCTTCAATGTCTTAGTTGGTACATTGAAGCCTATATATCATCACGCTCTATAAATCATTTAGCAAAATATATACCCCTCATTGTGGCCTTTACCCTCGCTCCACTCCCCTCGCCAGATATGCACCTTGTGGCAGTGAAGTGCAGGTGGTGTTGAAGGGTGGTGCTATCGTGTCCGGTAAGGGATGGCTGGGATGACCAGCAGTGGAGGTGGCTATTGAGAGAGAGAGGGATGATATTCAGCCAAACAATTAGCCATACTGAACGGCATTGATCACAGCCGTCCCTTGCACCCAGCCGCATGTTGCTAAATCATCATCTCCGGCAACTAGTGAGTACTATGTATCATATGCATGATTTCCACAATTCATGTGAATATATTTCCTGCTTTCTTTCCAACTGAACACGAGCATATTATAGGCAAACCCTAACCAACCTTAAACAGAAGTAGCCAATTCCTCAATAGTAGCACAAGTGAGCATTCAAGCTGATATAATTCCAATTTCCCTGATAATCGTAGAGAAAACCACAGATCTCAAATACAAACAGTTTGGTGGGGCTTTCGTATCGATCCAAACACCACAAGTCCCCCCTTTCATGAATCCCTCCCTCCCTCAAACAAATGGATTTTCACCATCACAAGAAAATTAAGAGAGAGAGAGAGAGAGAGAGAGAGAGAGAGAGAGAGAGAATGTTCACATTTTGATGAGATAATGTTTCTATTACAGTGGAACGGCCAGTCTTGAAGAAAGTGAAAGCTATAATACATAAAACACACCACAACCTGAGCCACAGGGGACAATGCATCATTAAAAAGCACACCACACTCTGACGATACATCATATTGGCAAAGAACATCAGAAACTTATATTACCACAAAACCAAACGGTTGAAAGAGAACGGTTGAAGGAGAAAGGTGCAGACATACCGATCGATGCATTTTACCTGAGCTTCTTCAGTTCCCCCTTTTGCTCTGATCACCTCCTCCATTCTACTTGAATCGGCCTCTCTGCAGATTAGTAAAAGGTTCGACAGTGTTAAATCTTGCCGGAAATTGATAATGGATAGCACATTGCTTATCACACTCGCTCGCCGGCCAAAGAAAAGCGATGACGAAGGTACAAAAGAATTGAAAAATAATACCAATTATCTAACAAAGTGCTAGGTGGATGATGTTCAGATACCAAGGCATGATAATACACAAGAATAAGGGTAGACACCTCAACCAATAGAGAACTTTGCGACGACCGATGTTTGTTGGCCAATACCAGTACGAAATCTCCGAAACAAACAGGGAATTCGATGCCCAGTGGACCAATGGGGCACTTTCCGGAAGGTCACTAGGAAAATGTAATCCTAGACTGTAACCGCAACCTTTATTTGATAGAATATTTTTATTTCTGGTTACGACCAACCGTTTAGTGATTCACTTTCATGCTGTCTCTTTGGTATCCCAATTGCTATAAAGAATTTGAATATTCCGGCGCATAAGGAAACCATTTACTGGAGCAATGTCTTGCACAAGGTGAGCCCTGCGTTCTTCCCCAATGGATGATTCCAGAAGCACTTCAAAATCTTAGATAAGAATAAAATATGCCACAAGCAATACCCTTTTTTTTTTATACAGTAGAATAATAGAACTTGTGAATACACGATCATTCATGCTTAACCATATTCACAAGTGACACAAACAACACACTAACTCATCATATGCTCGGTCATGCAATCGATTCTTCTTCACATTGCTTTATACTCTAATCCCTGAGTCATGCTTCTGGAGATGGCAGTCGTTTATCAGCCTCAATCCCTTTTAGATACTCTCTTTTTCTGTTAGAGGGTTACTTTTCTTATAGACTCTTGTCAGTCTGCATCGTGGTCCAGCCGAATGGGATAAATGTCCGGTCTGCATACTTCTAGAGAGAAGGCTCTCTCAAGGAACTTTTTAATGTTCTTGGTTTTTACCCTGTGAATTCGACCATACCTATCTGTTTCACAGAACTCAAGCGTGCCAATCTCTTCGCCAGAACAGTTCTCTCCATCGATTTGGTGTTAGCACAAAAGGGATGCTTGTCCGCCTTACCGCCTCCACCTTATCCCCATTCAAAAATAAGGGGAGCTGATGAAGGGACGATGAGACAAATATTGGAAGGAGAAACTGATTAAGGGATGATGGTACACAGATTTGTATGGATCCAACATATCCCTAGCAGTTCGTTGCATACTTGTCAAGGCATAGGCATGCCTAGGCGACTAGGTGCCTGGAACTAAGGCACAGTTCGCCTAACCCAAATACACTAAGCGGCCGCCTCGACGCAAGCCGCGCAACTAAGTGTGCCTAGGCGCACACGAGTAGGCACGCGCCTAACTCTTGTGCATGTGTATGTATAGTTTTTTGGTTTTTTGAAGTATAAGCCCCACCTTCAGAAGTAACTAACAAAAGATTATAACGGCTTTAGTGAACAAACGATAGAAATAAAAGAACACAACATTATGGTGGCTTCTTAAGATAAATAGTAATAGTTTTTCAAGACTTTAACATTAGTTGCTTACTTGCTTGTAGTGCTTAACTGCTTATCCATATGCATGAGGCATAGTTTAGATTCTTTAGAAATTATATACTTCATATTTATCATTATGAACAATTCTATGATCAGTGATTACAAATTATTCTCTCTTGTAACATCTGTGATATGATTGGATCACCTATTGTAAACCTGTAATCAAGTACACATTATGCTTTTTTTTCTTCATACATTAGATGATGAGTGGTAATAGTCTCATAGACTCAAATAATTATCATATATATACTAGTATATTTACATGTACAAAAAATGCACAATGCTACGTCTGCTCCCTCTGGGCGCCTAGCCTTGCCTTGCCGCTGTATGCGCGGAAAAGATACGGGTCGTCTTTATTGCACAAAACAAGATTACAAGGGTGGCCGGGACCCGGGTGGCTCAGGTGTGGCGAGTCCGGGCTGCGGCAAGTATTGATCAGGGGATTGTGGGAGAGATCTTCTGGAGGATCCCTTTGATCCGCGTCTCCACGTGGTGTTCGTACGAGAGCTCTGAAGGGGTTGCCCAGGACAGGGATCTTTACAAGGTGAGGGCTTTTGAGAGGCTAAGGAATATCCGCTGTTTCTTTGGTCCCTTCCGTGCTTCGCGCTTCCTCGGCTATGGGGTCTTCAGCTTCGTTCCTCGGTCTTCGTGTCTTCCTTGCTCCTTGCTTGACCTCGGCGTCCTTGATCGTCGGTTCGCGGCGTCGATCGTGCTTTTGGCGTCGGCTTTGGCTTTGTCTTTTGGCTTTGGCTTGGCTCCGGCGTGGCTCTGGCTTTTGCTTTGCTTTGGCGCTTGCACTTGGACGTAGACGGGGGAGACTTGCGATGCTTTTCGTTCTTCCGGACTTCGCGTCGTATCGGCTAGAACGTGCGGTGCTTTTGCTCGTGACCGGTGTAGTCGCTTGGCTTTGGCACTTGCGTTGCTTTGGCGCGGGCTTTACCGGGGCTTTTGCTTTGGCTTCTTGCGTGGGTTGTGGCTTCAGCGTCACCTCGGTCTTCTTCTCGAACGACGTGGGCTACTTCTTCGGTGCTTCGACGGTTTGAGGTGTCGGCTGGACTTCTCTTCTTCTCCGGGCTTCTTTGGCGTGATCGGAGTCGAAGAATGCTTTTGAAGATAGTGGGGGTAGCACTGATCTCCGTGCGACGGTTGTAGCGCCGACTTTGCTTCGAAGACGACGGGTGTAGCGACGCTTCAGGTAGTCTTCTCCAGACTTTCTTCTTCGTGGATGGAGCAGACGTTTGTCGAAGGCGACGGGTTGATGACGCTTCGTTCCTCTTCTCCGGGCTTTGGCGCTTGATCGGAGTTGAGGGTTTGTTGGAGCCGACGGGGTAGTGCCGCTCCGAGCTTCTTCTCCGGCCTTTGCTTCTGGCGTCTTCGGAGTCGAAGGGTCTTCTTCTCCGAGCTTTCTTCTTCGTGCACGGAGTCGAAGTCTTGATCTTCTTGTGCAAGGGTCTTCACGTTGATGAGGGCTTTCAATGGACTAAGCCGATCCCGAAGGGACAGGCTTGCCCGTGCCTCGTGAAGCCTTAGGTCGATGAAGAAGCGTCTCCTTTTCTGCAGAGCTTCCTCGCTTCGTCTTCAATCTTTGACCTGGTGAGCCTTCCCCCACCCCCTCTATTTATAGGCAAAAGGGGAGGGGGAGAGATATGGGAAGTTTTAATTTTAAATCCCTTTAATATCTCCCTCATAATTATCCGGGATTTATTCATCCATTGATGAGGGGAATAACATTTATTTGTTTTCCTTTCCTGGCGGGGCAATTATGGCTGGATTTTGCACACGAAATCGATGACGACCCGGCTCTTCTTCTTGTCCGTCGGATTGAGGGATCGGCGCAGATCCGTGCGTGAGCAGACGTCATACGCAACCTCCCCCCGCGCATGGCGGTAGTTCTTTCCTTTTCTTTCTTTTCTTTCCTTTTCTTTTCTTTCCTTTTTCTTTTCTTTCCTTTCTTTTCTTTTTCCTTGCAAGGCCGGCCCCATGGGGTTCGGGTCCCTAGTAAGGGCCGGCCCCATGGGGTTCGGGTCCCTAGTAGGGGCCGGGCCCCCTTGAGTGTGGGGTCCGCTCCTCCCTTGTTGGGCGCGAATCGGGTCTGGATCCGCATTGGTGCGTGCAAGTCGGGTCCGAGTCGGAGCGCGCGTCGGGTTTGCATCCGCGTTGGTGCACGTATGTCGGGTCCGGGTTTAGACGAAATTCATGTGTCTATAGCCGCCTTGACAACTATGGTTCGTTGTATGTGGACGTAAAGTCAACCACGAAAAATAGCCATTGAGGTCTTGTTATCGAATTCCAATTCAATGAGCAGGACACCTTTCGTCTTGTTCACCCCCGTCGGAGAAGTGGATGCCAGTTATCTCAGTTAGGATAAATCTCTTATCCATACCGTTGAAGCTGATAGTATCATTTTCGACTAGAACCCATATAATGTGTTTCTCATCCATAAGAGAAACAATCTATAATAGCCTAAGATGTCGAGCAATCTTTTTTGTCTGCATCTCGAATGTCATTTTGGGTGACACTCCAAGACGTCATTCGTCCTTATTGCTTTTTAAAACCGTGTTCAGTCGTCGTATCCTTGATGATCTTGGTGACTTTGCCTCGAGTATCGATTACATCACCTTATAAGGTTGCGGTTGATTAAGTTTTTATTCAAATATCAATGGCAATGTGAACTCCAGATTGAATTTCACCGTACATGGTAACACCCAAATTGCAAGAAGTCGAAATCGTTGTTGTAATTGTTGGTGTTGTCCTCCTTGGTATGGGTAGTTTTGGAGTTGGTATTGCAGGTTGGTCCCACATTGGCAATCTTGAGCTCCTCGACCATCTGATCGACTTTCGGCTCAAGTGTGACCATATGCTACGAAGGCTTCTGAAGGCACTCCATAGGTACTTATTTGATTTTTTAGGGCAATGTTTCTCTTCCAGTCTTGGACCGATTTTTCTTTCACTCATCTCTTGCTCAAGTTTTGGCAAGTTTCCGGGTTATGTCGCGCATATTTGTTGTTGTACTTCCAGTTCCAGCTACTGGACTTCCACTCTTCCAACATCCTGTTTTATATAGCGTGGCATTTTCGCTTGCAACTTTTGGGATTAGAGCCTCCGAGTCGAGCATCGTCTGCCCAACCTGCATGTAAAGCATAATATATAGTGATGGTACTTCATTCTATAACTTCTCAAGTATTTCAGGAACATCCTTCGTTTCCTTAACCTAACGCCATCGCCGCTCCTTAGATCAATGGCGTTGCAATCTCCATTCCTAAGTTTGTCAGAAACAAGGAATGTATTGCAAATGACTAGGATACTAGTCTTCGCACTACCGATCGACTGGAGTGATGAGGGGATTGAGCACCCAAGGTTGGATGACCCTAGAACATTCTCCAGAGGAGGGGTTGCCACTTTCGTTGACAAGTATGCCTCCTTGGTCGATGGTTTGAGGTGGCAACTTCATGTGGTTAGCAATATTGCACCAAACTGTGATTCGTTGTGGTTAGCTTTGTAGTGGCCTCTCTAGTGGTGGCTTGTTCTGTATCGACATCCTTCTTTGCGGTAGCAAGCGCTTATAGAGTAGATAACTACCGCTTCCAATGATCATAGAGCCTTACTTTAAGCTTCTGTTTGGGCTTTGCTACCTTCTTTGATTTAGAGGCGTCATGACCCCTAGCCATGTTAGAGCATCCCATTTTGACCTTGAGGTTGGTCACTTGGTCTTTGAGCATTGACCATATCAATGGTAGCTACATTTAGGTTTACTAGGAAAAGGGGTGTTGTCAATCCCACCTCTTCTATAGGAACTTGAGATTACCAGCATCAGTGTGATATTGGATCATATTCTGCATAAGGCAATTATTGGTATTGCTTAGACCTTTATTTCTTTATAATCTATACTACATTGTGGGCTTTCTTGCTCTCTGATTCAAGTGTCCTAAAGTGCAGACATGGGATGATCACTCAACATTGCAGAAGCTTCACATACTCCACCATAAGTCTATTAGAGATATCTTCATACATTTCCATCCTTCTATACATAACAAAAGAGGAGCTTGATTTTTAATGGAGATTCCTAAAAAAAATTCTTGCACATACTAGATGGGAATGTCACTAGAATGAGCCAGTGTCTTTTGAGGTATACGCCTCAAGAAGCGTGAGGCCTAAGCCTCACATATTTCACACTTCTAACCGTTCACGATTTGAGGCTTATACCCTACGGCTTAGGGAAGTTTAACACCTCGCCTCATGCTTTAGCGCTTAAAAAGAAAATGACACGTATGAAGAAATGTGTAAGGCACATTTCACATGAATTGTCCCAATTAAAACCCAAAATCACATGGTCACACCAATCAGTTGTAAAGACAAAATTATCTTTTCAAAATAAAATATGATAATGCCTTTATACTCCAGCACTGCAAATGGGAACCATTCCATAATATCTTCTCAAGGGATGGAGATCAGCTTAAAACAGAATAGGAAACTAAAACAAAAATGACTAAAATATGAAAGGTAAGAATAATCAACCTATGGATACAAAGTGGAAAAGTAACAAAAAAGATAAAGAGACCAAAGGCACAATCCAAACAAATAGATAAAGGAAAAGAGCAGTTAGAATCCGTACCATTTCCATCTCTTGATGACACAAGAGATCTATCACTTTTAATGCTCCCCTTGCCACTTCCTTGAACTAGTCTCTGTGTCCGTGGTGAGTTTGAACTCACCTTTCCATTGGTAGAAGAAGGAAGAGAATGCCGGCGGGTGACTACACTTCTGTCAACTGAATCTGAACCAAACCTTGGGGAACCCTGTGCCCGTAATTTTGCCTTTGCAGATTCAGTTGCTGCCATATAACTCGGCAATGGCGGCATGTTTTGTAGACCATTTTCTGCATGTTCAGCCTTGGCAGAGAAAGAAGCCCTCCTATTGCTGGTTTTCTGATTGTCGTAGCAAGTTTGATCTTCCTTGCTGATGAAGTCCCCATTCATAACAGAAAGGTTCTCTTCTATATCAACACTCTGCAATGGGTGTGACTCAACTGGCGGCCGATCATCAAGCAAAGCATCTACTGGTCCCTCTGTTGCAACTGATTTTGAAGCAGGTTCGAAGTCAGCCTTGGCCTCAGGAGCTAATGCAACATCTTTCTTTGACTTCTCTGCAGAATCCTCTATGCACTGCCCTATAGCATCAGATTGGGTGTTTGACCCCTTTCTCAGACTGCGATTTGGCTTCTCAATTTCAACCGCAGGATATTCAGAAGTTTCTGTCATATTTGAAACCTTTCTCAAATTACGTTTAACCTTTTCAAGCTGAGTTTGTGGATGGTCCTGGACTGAATAAGTAGCAGAGCTAGAAACTTTTCTCATGTTGCGTTTGGGTTTCTCGGGTTCAGACATAATATTGGTTGGACTAGAGTCAATGCCTCCAGCCGAGCTCCTGCGAACAATGCGCTTTGGTCTGCCGGACTCAGTTTCCATTGCATAATTTCCCTTCTTATTGTGAGATTTTGAATCAACAACCATGTTCGGTTTTGACAGTGGTTTCCAGGACCGAGAGGATGTCCACCTTTCTAGCCAGATGTAGACTGAATTTGACTCCGCATTATCATAGCGGATGTGCAGGGGCAATGCATCAGGTGATGACCAAAGAAGCTAAAGCAGATAAAACAAGGGTAAGCATGGGCAAAATAATACCTAAACAAGGGAAAATTATTCGCAAATTTGTTTCATATTTGCAAAGTATCAATATTAAGGGGAAACAGTACTGGCTTCGAAAATCTTGTGTTGCATAGATAACCAGAGCTTGCTTTTATGAATTAAGTGAATTAAGTGTTTAGTATTATTTTAGTTGAAGAAAAAAATTTGCCTGAACCAACCTTGGAGATGAATGCATTTGTAGCCAGTTTCTCCTTCCAACTGTCCAATGGTTTAGCATCCTGAGAAGATACGAAGCAACCATCCATAGAATAATGAGACAACTAAACCAACTCATTATTCATTATGGGTTTCATACTTTTTATTACACCAAAAAATTGAAAACACTTTCAAAGATAAAAGGAGTTGATAAGAGTTAAAAGACAAAAGGATGAATAAGAAACAAAGCCACAAAAAAAAATCCAATGCGTGGGGGTGGGGGGGGTGGGGTGGGGTGGGGTGTTGGTTGTTGGGTTATAGAGGTGAAGTCCTTTGTAACAAATTCATAATTTACCTTCCCAACATTATAGGGATTTGGAAATTCCTATAGTTGGGAGACTTTAATTTTAACCACCGATTCCCTTAGCTTCCTAAATAGATTATGGGGCAGAATCATCAGTTTCTAGATTACTGTTTTCAGCTATGATCCCACTTATTTGGCTTTATAATACAGATGATAAGGATCATTTGAGCTATGAGCATTTATTCTTGACAATCAGGAGGCTTAAGTCAATAGAGATGAAAGGCATGCATATATAAAACAGTCCAGCTATGCCCTTTATCAGGATATTTTTAAAACAAGTCTCATGTTCATGATACTTACCACAGCCTTTCTTTGACCAAACTTTGTACTGATCTCAAGGCCGATATCAGAACGCCTGACTTTTTTACCACGAGCCAGTGCTTGTAGCTTTACAATTCCCTGCATAGAACACAAGGTTGCAACAGCTTGTCTCCTCACCAAATGCCCACGAACAAGGGCCTGCAGCCTTATGATTCCCCTCAGTGCATGAAATGCTCTGCGTGCCTACACCAAATTTGTGCCAACATCAGCTCCTACTACTGATACACAGAACTTAAGCGAAAGCAATGCTCAGCAACAAAGGTCAAATAAATACAATACACAAATTAATGTTGTCAATCAAGTACAGCTTTTCCCTATTTCGTTTTAGTGTTACATACTATGCATATGTGAGTAAATATCAAAAATGATCCCTGCTGATATACTCATAATCAGATGTAATTTACCATTGTTATAGTTAATACAATGTAGCATTAGAGAGGGGAGAACATGCGTAATCGAGTCATAACCCCCAAAGGAGTATAGATATGGTACCAATCTTTCGACTATGCAAACTACAGGAAACCAGTGTTCAAAATATTACAAGCGAGAAACCTTGATCAGAAAGAACTGCAAGCAGTATGAAACGGTGAAGAGTTTCAGCAATCATATGTAGAAATTCTTGAAGCACATCTAATAATTCCAAGCAGAAATTACCAGAAAACCCCGAAATGCTGCTTGTACCCTTATGGCAGCCTGCTCTTCCCTAACCTTTTCGTGGTCACTTGCTGCCTCAGGTCTTGCACTTTCTTGGTTCTTTGCAGCAATACTGGTCGGTAATGCGACTGCTTCGTCTAAATTGGAAGGGCCATTTTCTAGTTCTGGGGTTATGCCATTAATGTCGGTGCTGACAAGTACTGGCTCAGAAATCACAGGAGAATTGACAACCAAAGCAGGAGATCCTTTTCCCGCATTATGTCCTTTATCATTTGTAGCTTTCTTCAAAAGAAAATTGAAAGATCAGTTAGTCCATGCATGTTGACAAGTGACGAAAAGTTTGATGTATTTGACTGGCATAGAATGGCTCTTCTGCAACATAATATAACCAGCACTATACTCAAGTAACGGAAGGAAATTGTGGATTGGTAAGAAAACAAATATATCCTCAAGAATAAAGCATAAACAAATATAGCAGTTCTATAGAATTGAAAATCTAATATAAGGTTTCCACAGGCAATTCGAGTATCAGCACAAGTTCTATGATTTCTATCGAATCTGCGGAATTTAGTTAATAAATCTTGAATGTTGATGGATAACTAGCTGATTCCAGAATAGTTTCTGGAATATTGGATCTAACAAAATATAAAGAATATTATTTTCTGTGTATTCTTCCTCAGATGATGTCAATATTTTCTGTGATCACTTAACTGATCCTTTGAAAAAAAATAACAAATTGCGCCATGTACTCTGTGCGTAAAGAGATAACTGGATCAGAACAGGGATACATGGTCGCAGCATAGTTGGCCTTTCCTGTCGTACCATTTTTCTATTAGAATGTATAGGAGCTCTCGACAGATAAACTCCACTAAACAAGAAGGAAAAATACAAAGACCATAGATATACCCCTGACGGATAAACAGACTTCCACAATCCTCTTAGTGTGACCGACTCCACCGGTCCCTCCTAGCCCGGCAACTTCCTATCCGTAATCTCCTATAGCTCATGATTCGTCCGCCTCCACTGAACGATTTGTTAGGAGTGATGTCTCAGGTTACGCCAAGATGTCGAATCCCTCAACATACCAACACCAAGGGTACTCACGCTTGAGGACCCGAGGAAAACCTCTTTTACTCGAGGGAACCTTCTTCTGGGATTTGCAAAGCTCGAACAAGATTGTGCTCCGACCCGAGGCCTCCTCGTCACTCGAGGTAACCCCATTATGAGATTTAAGGTTCAGTAGAGGTCTCTAACCAAGAGAATGGTCTTAGGATCAAAAGCTCCAAAGAATAAGTCTATTCGATGAAATAAAGTGATTTAAATAAACAATCTATGAAAGAATCAAAAGGAAATCAATCAAGGAGCAATACGTCCTAGGGGTTACCAAATTAGAGAAGAACCTCTATCCTCTAACCTCTAGCATGCACCCCCTGATCTCCACCCAAAAAAGCTGCTCAAGAGGATTTATATGTAGGGCCAACATCATGCTATTGTATAACTATAGTCTATAGTTGTATCCTGGTGGTTAACCCCTCTTTCCATTCCAAGCGATCGCAGGATCGAATCTCGGTCTTGTCTTGCATCGTGTGGCGTATACATAAATGGTGCGCCTATGGGTAGAAACAAGGCTCGAACCTTTCAAAAAAAACAAGGCTTGGGAAAAAATACATTGCGCTTTTGCAGTTAGCAGGATTCGTGTAACGCCCCGGTATTTTACGGATTTGGGCAACCCGTATAACACTGGGGTGTTAAGAGAAAAACTTGGTACAACGATTTCCAAAAATAGGAAAATGATTAGAGCATCTTTATTTAAGTAAACCATGTAGTACATTTAATAGTTTCAAGTACATTGCTTATTACAGTAGAAAAACGGCATCTAAATCCAAGATACTTCAGATCTCCGCTCCCGTCTCCTCGTAGTAGAAAGTGTAGAGTGAATCTTCTATTCCCTTTGGTTCATTCTCAATGTTCTCCTCAGCTTTCTCTTTACCAGGTTCTACAGGGTTAGTATCTGCAGTAGGCATAAAACCTAAATGGGGGTGAGTCTAAACAGTGTTCTAAAAAGCGACCTAGGCGGCTGCCTAGGCAGCTCCCCACCGCCTCGCCTAGGCCCTAGGCGCTCCAGAAAATCGGCCAAACTCCCAGGCGGGGCAAGGCGGCCGCATAGGCGGGTCAGGCGGGCCAAGCGGGTTAAAGCTGGTCAGGCAAACCATGTTTGCTTTTGTTCCTGTTAATCACTTAATCTTGATTTATGGTTATATACTTGTTCTTTAAAATGATGGTTTGGGATAATCTTGAACTTATATTAATTTTTAAATATATATATATTCTATAATATCAAAATAATAATTAAAATAATTAAAAAAAAGGTAAAACGCATAAGCACTAGGCGGCCCCCACCGCCCGACTAGCACCTAGCGCTTTTTAGAACCTTGAGTCTAAAACCATATGCTCACTAATAACCCTAGTTTATTCAAGATAAGTTTAATTGACTGAAATCTATAACAAGTATATTTATGAGCATTTATAAAAGAGTTATTAATCACCTGATTCTCTTTTTGGCTCAAGTCAGGATAGGAATCTTACCCAGGGTCATTTTTTGTCTCAAGACAAGGCTAGCCCCATAATTGGGTTTCTTTTAGCCACAAAGACAATACTAGCCCCACACCTGGGTTTCTTTTTGTCATACGACAAGGCTAGCCCCACACCTAGGTTTCTTTTAAGTCTCAGTCAAGACAAACCACACACTCATAATGATCAGCATCTCTCCTACTTTATCTCAGTTCTTACACATTTAAGCATGTTCAGACGAGAGTAGTACTAGGATGGGTGACCTCCTGGGAAGTCCTTGTGCGGGCACGGGTAAAACAGAGAATATCTTGTGTGTTTGGGGCGGATGTTACACTTCGAACAGTGGTCTGTTTTGTGCAATAGCACTTACAGGCGCCGCTCTAACCAGGACACGTAAGTCCTCTTTAAAAAAGAACATCCCTCCATTGTTAGCCATCGATATGTGCATCCAACGATTGAGATACACCACTCAAAAATAAACAAATCGTGTTTCTGGATGGTGTTGTGCCCACATGCCTCGAGGCCTGCACATGAATTAATCCTATTGTGTGCACAGTGCACACAAACTCCAACTGAGTACCTCAACTTTGTGCATGGTTATGCGCACAACTAGTGCAAAATTGTCCCACCTGTGCACACATAATTGACTTTGTCCGCATAGCATCCCAAGTTATGCGCACATGGTTGTGACTAAGATTGTGCAGTGCGCTGGTTTTCAAGATAGATACATGATTTTGAGCATATCAGGTTGCACAACCACCTTATTTATATAAAAAATATATAAGTAAATGGTGTTTGTCATTATCTTTAATTTATCCATTTACTTTAAACTATTTTATATAAATAAGCAAATATCGATCATCTACCACCCCCACTCCTATTTGGATTCAATAAATGTATCAAAATAATAAAAATCCAAGGGAATCAAAATTTGATTTTTCAGGTTCTATACAAAATGGGTTTTTCCCAATGTTATTAAAACCGGACCGAACCGGCTGGTCCGGAAACCGATCAACCGGTAGGCTAAACGGTCCGGGTGTAAAGCGAACTATTGCAGGAAGTTAAGCCGTGAGCGAACTGCCGGACTGGGCAGACTCACATGGACTTACAAAGTCTCACCAAAATTGTTGTGTGCATAAACTATGCCAACAAAGGTGAACCGACAACGTTAACAGTCGTCAACATCTGAGTCATTCCCTTCTATGTAAATATGTAACACTCAACATCTGTCTCCTCGTCATCCGTCCTAACAAGAACATTGTCAAAGCCCGTTGGTTCAATCTCTGGAGTACCAATAAAACCCACAACAGCTCCAATCCTTTGTATGGCACGTACAACACTCAATTGTTGGTGTTGCATCCACAGTCGTTACTTGCACTGTTGCTACCCCTCGAGGAGTGTCTTTTTGGTCGTAAGCCCAACCTCAACCCTTCTCCGCCAAAAGTTGATCGCTCCACTTGCGAGTTGCGACCAAATCAAATCATTCCCCATCAAAACTAGTCGTATGGGTAGTGCAATCGCACAATGAGATGTGCGAGTACCGCACATCATAATATGCAGTCACATATCAGATGTGCGGCCGCACAACTAGATTATGCTTGTGCGATGATGAAACCCACTTTCATGGTCTTGGATCGCATATGCGACTGCATATGCACAAATGCGGTCGCACACAATACCACTATTTAAAAAAAACTATTATTCATCTTGTGGCATGATTTGCACCCAAGATCTAATGGTATTGTAAGACAACAAATACTAAGAGTGGGAATTGCATTCCTCTCATCAGAACATGATTGACCAATCCCTCAGAGGTCATCTAATTTTCAGTTTACCACACAGAAAGGAACAAAACCATTAGTGAATTTTTTAAATCTTGGTAGCCTGGTTGAAAAAGGCAGTGTCAATTTAGATTCCAGATGATTATGCAGTGACCAAGCTTTTTAAGCCACTTGTGCAGCAAAACAGCAATGAAAGAAAATGCAGGTGTTAAGTTTCCAATTTGAAAAGAACTATGGCATTTGTCATTGTTTTCTGTCATACCTTTTTCTACATAATAAATGTTTTTGAAGTGACATTTTCTTGATCAACATTCTAAAACTCAAAATCAACCAAACTTCAATTTATATTTCCAAGCACAACAGATTCAATTGTAGGAAAAACATCCTTAGCTAGCTAGCTAATATTTTAAGCCAATTGCCAATCAAACTAATCAATTAGGAAAGAACTATGCCATTTGGGAATGTCGCTTATCGGTGCTTTTTCTACTGAATAACTGCTTTGGAAGCTGCCATTTTCTTGATCAATGTTCCAAAACTCAAAATCAACTAAAACTTCAATTTAAATTTCCAAGCACAAGAGAGTCAAATGTGGGACAAGTTTACTTAGCTCATTATTAATCTATTAAGCCAAATGCCAGTCAGGTCATTTTATTGGAATGGTGTTTGAACTTCATACTCTGAAATAGGGCAATGAGTCCACTCGTTCCACGTTAAAGTATGTTTTGTCTGAGCATGGTGAGTCAAAGCCAGTCCCACACCTTGAGCAAAATATATTTTCTTGGATAAAGGAAATATTATAAATACAGTAAAGAAAATAAACAGTCACTGATATGAAATCGTATAAGTTGTATAGCAAAGCAAGATGGTGTTAATCGACCAAATGGATAACAGGGCATAGATACAAAATCAGGAATGTTTCTTAGATTAGATTAAGATAAAGGTCAAGGGAAATATTCTCAAAACATGCAGATCCACATAAATGATCCATTAATAAGAAATGTTACATATTTTTAACAACCAACTATCTCCTCAGATGAGGGAGCTGGGTAGCTCAGCTGGGAAAGTCTCTTGGTGGTGGTGGTACTTGCACCAGAGACCTGGGATAGAATCCCGTCATCATCGAATAAATAACTGGGTATCGGTCCAGGTCTTAAACCTCCTAAGATGTGACGCTGATAGGTTTCTCATAAAAAAAAAAAGAACAACTTGGACAAATAAATCAAACAGTAGTAAAAAACCAATGCAAAGAATCAAATTGCATACCGAAGCATATCTTGCCTTCGATGCATGGCCCGATTTCTTTCCGAAAAGCACCGCCTTGATCCACTTTGCAGGTGATTTCCCCATTGAAAAAAAAAAGACAGTGAACTCCTAAATTGCAGGATCCACGACCTACAAAGTCAAAGATCAGTCGACAGAATTGTGTAAGATGTAAATAATCAATCGTGTATAACGTATAATCATTGAAAATTTGAAATCACTGGTAGCAGAAAGTGCTGATGACTTTCACGCCACATCAACATCAACAAACTATCCAAATCAACACATGAAAACAAAAAGGATCTAAGTTCAATAAAAGCAAGATCACACTAACAAATATTTATGGATTACAGTTCTTCAAAAGAAACTTAGAAAACTGAAAGAAAAAAAAAAACACGATCTAAAGCTATCAGAGAAGCTAAAAAATCACATCTGCCACATCTGATAAATCAAATCACACAGCATGTTCATGTTCAAGCTGAAAAAAAGACAGCCTGAAGAACCCAAACCCTAGCACGATATCATTCAACAGAGCCGCCGCACTGACCGGAAAACAGAAACCCCCACCAGGCTTCGCAAATAGAAGGCACGGCAACAAAATTCACAAGTTATGAGCTCAACACACAGGAAATATACGGAAACCTACAGCTCAAACCAGATCAAGAAGAATGAGAGCTCGATTCGAAACCTGAGACACAACAAAGCAGGGGAGATCAACAAAACCTCCAGTCGATGCCAATGTAGCATCCAGAAATGAAAAAGTTAGAACACAAAAAAAAAATCTGTGACACCTCACAGATCTGGAGCGCTTACCAAGAGAGATCCAGTCACTCCCTGTAGAAACCCTAGCTCAAATCTTTCCTCGATTCACCAACTCCAAAACAACAAAAAGAAATTAGAAAGTAACAGAGGATCGATTAGACAGAGACGGACTCGATGCACATTTCCGAAGAAGCGGAACGAACGAAAGATGGAGAGAGAGAGGGAGAGCTGCTGAGGAAAAAGAAAACCCAAGGAAACGGAATTTAGGTGTAGGGAAAGAAAAAGAGAAAAACGGGGGTGCGGGGCCCACACTCCAACCGCAATGATTTTAAAGAAGAGAGGTTTCCATTGGGACTGACGGAAGGAAGTCGATAAGAACCACAGATCCACTCGCCGATCATTTATTAAGCGGGGAATACTGTTGTAAGTGGAAAATGCCATTTGCCATACGGAAGGGATATATGCACAGACACGTGGGGCGCATCGGCCGGTGCTCAGTGCGATGGAGCTCTGTGCCATGGCCGACTCAGTGAGCTGGCCGATTATAGTTTTTTTTTTTTTTTTTTAAGATAATGAGAGCATTTTTGCTGATTCGTTGCATTTGTTCTGGGCTGAATCAAGATTTGCCACGTCATCAATAAGAAATGGTATAATAGGGATTATATTTGTTATGGAACTGCACTTGTCCACATTCTTTCTTTTGGACGTGGCAGATCACGATTTGCTGCACTTGCTTACCGGCTCAATCGTGATCTGTCACGTCTTCCATACAAGAGGGCATAATAGAAAAGTACAGCCCGTAGCAACTTTAGTCCCGGTTATATTTTCTTTTTTGAACGATGTGGCAGATCACAATTGAATCGTAAGCGAATGGCCCAAAGCAATTGTGCAACAAAAGTGCTCTCCTTATCAGCTTGTAGATCCCAGCTCCAACTCTTTCAATCTCATAGTTGGATTTGTTTGACGGTCATGTCACAATGTTGATTGCATTTAATATGTTTTTTTTTTGCCACAAATTATCATTTATTAAGCAACTCGAACTACAAAGGTGGCGCACAAGTTTAGATAAGTGGGTGCATATAATCCACATGATAACATTACATTAACATTAGGTATCGACAAAAATACCATATCAGTAAGAGTTTAAGTCTTCTCCAGTCAATTGGCTCTAGTCGATGGGCCTTGCATCCATCACAGTCGTGCGATGACAGCGACCCGAAAGTGAATCATACTCCAACCAATTGCATGTGGGACCGTGATGTATGACGGGCCCACCAATCGGAGCCAACCAACTGAAGGAGATGTGAACTCTATTAGTAAAGATAAACGATTCAAAGATATAATTGCATCAGGTCTAGCTATTGGTGAAATGACTCGTATGTTTACAATTAATTATTAAATGCGGGAGTTGGTTAGTTGTCTCCGACCAGATATCAGATTTTACTAAAATCCCCCCAAAAGGATGTGGATAAAAATACCCTCCAAATCAATTTAAATTTTTAAATAAATTGTCATATGTTCTTTGCTTCTTTTCTCACCTCCTCTTTCCTCACCAGCGATGGTTACCGTCAGGCTAGGGTGTGATGCATCGGTCGGTGGCGGTTGCTATCAGGCTGGGGTACGGTGCACTGGCTGGAGCCCCACCTCCTCCCTCCTCACCGACAGTGGCTGTCGTTGGGCTGGGATGCGATGCACCAGTTTGTGGTGGCTGACGTTAGGCTGGGGTGCGATGCACCAGTCGGAGCCCCCACCTCTTTATCCTTTTCACCCCCACCGATCTCCGGCCACTAGAGCACCTATCGCATCCCCTCCTGCCTGATCTCTGGCCACTGCTACCTCCAGCCACCTCTGCGTGCTTGAGAGAGAAGGGAAAAGGAGAGACCAGGTGTGGGCTTTTTTGGGTTTCTAAATAAAATCCAGGACTTTTCATTAACATAAATGTTTAGATGTCGTGTGCCTTCGACATTTGTTATGTCAGGGATTGATCACCAATCAACATTTATTAAATTTATAAAATGTATCATTCCGTTATAGAAACAACTATGCTTCCTCACGAAACTAACCCATTTCCAAACTAACTAGCCTCAAACCCTACTGAGTATAGAGGATTGTGTCCTTGCCACGACCATTGTTCTTGTAATGTTAGAGTTTAGTCCCACATCGGCTAGAGGGCTGGGCAGTGTTGTCTTCATATATCCTATGTGGACCTCCCTTTACGACCTGAGTTTTGGGGTTGGGTATCTAACATGGTATCAGAGCCAGACCCGCTTCGGGAGCACCTCCCGATTGTGCCCTTGCCACGCATGTCATGCGTGAGGGGGAGGTGTTGAAATGGTCATGTCTCCCATGGGTAGTCCCACATCGGTAATGGGAGCAAGTGATGAGCTGCTTATATACCCTCTTTGGATCTCTCCTTACAAGCCGGTTTTGTGAGGAGGTGGGTATCCAAGGTTGGATTCTTTATATGGTATCAAAGCAGGTTTGACCTATACCCGTTAAGCCGAGTGTGAGCCTACCCACGTAACAAGGACCGGACGAAATCGGCCTGCACTTGAGGGGGAGTGTTGGAGTTTAGTCCCGTATCGGCTAGAGGTCTTGGTAGTGTTGTCTTTTATATACCCTTTGTGAACCTTCCCTTACAATCTGGGTTTTGGGGTGTGAGGGTATCTAACACATTCTCTACTCGAACTGCTGATGAGTAACCCTAAAACTACAATCCACCGACTGACTGACTCAATTCTCATGTCCTACTCAAACTAATATTGTCGGACTTGATTCGATCTGAACCAATCTAACACTAACCTGACCTGCTGGTAGTGTCCATAGACTCGATTTGCTATACAGACCCAACCTGCTGGACACTACCAAACCCGATCTTCCATAGAGACCCAACATAGTGGATACTATATGACCCAATTTGCTATAAACCTGACCTTAGCTCAGGTTAACCTATTGATAAGGCCCAATCCACAAAAAAGATTGACAGGTCTGTGGTCTGAATTGCAAGATCATATCTGAATCAGGTTTGACTTTCACGACGGATCCCTCAGATCCATTTCCCAACCTGATCATCTCGTCCCCACCCTGATCTGAATATTTTTTTTAGGGTATATTACACTTTATCCCCCGAAATCCAACGGAAAGTCACTTAACCCCGCTATAGTTAATAAACTATATTTTGCCCTCTTTAATTTTGTTTTTTTTGTTTTGGTAGAATGAAGGGGGAAGTCACCAACAGACCTCCAAAGAGACACGACATATTGTCGCAACACACGGCAAAACCGCCAACCAAGCAGGTACATACTACCATCGCCACTCCAGTGGAAGACCCCAGTGATCGACACCAGTCCAAAACAAAACGCAGACAGAGAAGGTCCCAGAATGAGAGGAAAAAAGAGAGGAAAAAGCAACCCAAAACAAACTGAGAACACCACCGACGCCATCACCAGCAGCATGACCATAGTTGAGGAGCTGCACTAACCCCCCGCTCTGCCATCGAAAAAGTCACCGCTGTAACGAGCCGCCGGGAGCAGCTCCACCAAGCAGTGTAGGCGATCTGAAAAACTCATGTTGGAACATCCACTACCGAGGCCAAATTTGACACTCTGACTGTATCCGGCAGTAGATTGCTTCCCCGACGACGAGCTGAGGCCGACGATCCGAGCAAGAGAGCCACGCACAACTTCGACGAGACGAAAAAAAAAAAACGCCACCCCAAAACCAGCTTGAACCGAACCCCTGGCCTCCCCGGAGCTTTCGGTGACGTCTAGGTAGGCCAAGAGAGAGGACGACAAAACCCTAGGTCCGAAAGGATAAAAGGGGGAGAAGAAGAGGGGGCACTGAGCCAGGGCACCGAGCCCTTCAGTTCTGTTTCTAATTAGATAGAAATGGTAAAAGAAGAAATTTAGTAGTTGACAAAAGAAGTATTGTGCCATCATTTGAAAGTATAGGGATCAATTTGGAACAAAATAAACTTCATGGGGTTTAAGTGGTTTTGGGCTAAATTTCATACGGTAAAGTGTAATTTGCCCTGTTTTTTATTTACCATTGTTGTGTTGTCCGATATCTAATATTATTTCCTAATTTATTTATTGCATGCTCTATTTTTATTTTTACAATTGTTTTGCCATCCTATTTAATCGGTGGTCCCGTGTTTTGATGTGGGATACCATGTTTGTTACTCCTAAGTCCTAATCTCATCCAGTATTGGACCAGTTAAATGGGCGACCTGACCCTATTGGGACAAGTTTGGAATAGAATTAAAAAGACTTTGGTGGGTTTGGAATAGCTTGAGAAAACCTAATCGGGTTTGGGACGGGGTCGGATTTAGCCTATCCCGCCCCAAACCCAACCCAATTACTTATACCATTAACATTAGTTGCACTTGTCATAACCAACTTTCCTTCCAAAATATATTTTGTATGAAAAAATGAAGAATTTACCTAATTTTGGTTAAACTGAATTTAGTTCCTACTTCGTTTGCTATTTCTCTTCTAATTAAAACCCAATCCAACTAGCAATGATTCATCCTGTCCAAATATAATAGGGGACAGGATGTGTTAGGGTTTTGGCTAATACGAAGGGCAAGGGTTTGAGATTTTTCTTTCAAACCCAAGATGGGTTTGGGACATGGTATCCTTTATCAAGACAGGTTCGGAATAGGCCGAACCATTCCAAACCCAACCATTGCCATCCCTAGTCAAGACCCTCTATTTTCTTAACGCCGACTGCTTCACAATTTCGGCACTACCACCATGAGTTTTAGGAGTATAGGAAACTAAAAGATTAGTAGAGTATTATTGCAGGTTTTCTTTTAAGTATCTGATCAAAACTAAATTGCAGGGGGCAAAGTGTAGTTTTTTTAACTATAGAGGGGTGGGGGTCAAGTGTTTTTGAGCTAAATGTCAGGGGGAAAAAGTGTAATTTACCAAAATTTTATTCACTAAAAACCTCAAGGACACCACAATGGATAGAAAACAAAAACATAAAAGTCCTTGGAACTGTTTCGCAAGCATTTTGCTAATTCATAGTACATGGCTCCAAGAGAATCTTCGGGCGAGGAATTATCAAAAACCAAGCAGATATACATAACTAAAAGGAATTGTGTCATCGCGAGGATAATTATCTAAAACCACAATCACACACACAAGGTAGCAGCCCCTTTTTTTTGGTGCTGGATGAATTCAATCAGTCTGCAGTCCAGCTCTGCTCCACAATCTCCCGTACCTTCCGGTTGTAGTCGCGCTTGTTCTCGCTGAACAGCCGTGCAGCTTCAGAATTGGCAGGCGAGTTTGGGTTCGGATCACAGAGCAACGACTGCAAAGCGTGCAAACAGACTATTCGATCAGAAAAAATGAAACAACTCTATCTATCCTTGAAGCTCTTAAGCAAGCTTCCCGACCAAAACCATTGTAGTCAAAGACCAAGCAAAGCCAAGAGGACAAGTCCAGGCTCCACTCCAGCCATTATTAGTTTAAGCAAATAGGTTGGCAGTTATCACAGAAGCGTTCTCTTTAACCTTGGTTTTGATTTTGGGTAAATTACACAAATCTCCTCTGAGGTTTGCCTAACTTAAAGGGGCCCTTCCTTCTATTTTTGAAAATTACACTCTCCCATCACAGGGTTGCCGGGTTGACATCGTTAGCGTGGAAGTGAAAAGTCAACTTTATCCACCCCCATTTCACCCGTACCACTATTCCTTTAGCTCCAGTGAGAAAGACAATGACAATGGCAACCTCAATCACCTCTCTCGAAGGAAAGTGAAGATCACAGACTTAAAATCAATAAGATCCTATAAAATTGACGTGCAACCAGAAAGATCATTTTAGAATACCATATAGAACCCAAGTGAACTATCATACAACTGAGCCTTGGGTATTCGAAAGCAGCCTAAAGTAAATAACACAAACCTCACATACCCAACAAAACATCTATAACCTTGCTAAAACCTCACATGCCAAACAAAAATAACACATCTCAGACCCATTCGTGGGTCAGAAGGATGCAGCGACAGAAACGGGGAGTGTGGCACCTGAAGGCCTCGGATCAGTGGATCACTGAGATGGTTGTCGGGGTTGGAGGCGATGGAAGGTTACTTCTCACAACGGTGAAAACGTGGGTTAATGTGATGGATGGCAACGAAGGCAGTACAAGCTTAGGCAATGTAATGATCCGCATTAGCGGCAACAATGGTTTCGGTAGTGTCGTCATCGGCATTGATAGTACAGGAGGCAGTTGAGCTATGAAGCACAGACACGGGTACGGCGACACGACACGACACGGACACACGACATTTCTTCAAAAATGAAGGACACGACACGGCTAGGACACGGCAATTAATATTTATAATTTTATATAAATAATATATAATATATGAATACTACATAGAGGTGCTTAATTTCGAAGAATAATTCATAAAACATGCTCTAACTAGATGGAAAATTACTTTATGGTTATGTTTAAGAAATTTCAATGGTAGCACAATACCCAATTTGACAACTACTAAATTTTTTCTTTTGGTAATTTCAACGATTCAATCTAATCAAAATTGAATTTAAGAGGGCAAAATGAAGTTTATTTACTATGGGGTCATGTTTGGCACTATGGGACCCTCACTAGAGCTCATAAGGGTAATAACAACTATCCAATAAAGTTCACAAAATCCACAAAGTTCTAGAATTATTGCTAAAAGATTATCTTAATATTTGTAAAAAAAACCCTATTAATTATATCCTATGATGTTATAACCTTAGAGGATATAAGTTAAAGCCAAATCTTAATCACAACCGTCCATTACACCAAGCCCCAAACAAATCATCCAACTCATCCCTGATCCCATGCAAACAACGTCCCTGCCATGTCCCAACCGTGTCCTGGCCGTGTCCCAGCCGTGTCCCAACAGTGTCCGGTAGTGTCCTGGACAAAAAAAAACCAGGACACTTCAGAGCCGTGTCCGACACGTGTCCGGGCCATGTTCGAGCCGTGTCCGTGTCCGACACGTGTCCGACACGGACACGGGGCCCTCTAAGAAGTGTCCGTGTTTCATAGCAGTTGAGTGGTTGCCAGTGGCACTGACAACAAAACGGGCTTTGGTATCATTGGTAAAGTCGGTGCAAGACACAAGTGTGAGGAGCAATAGGGGAATTGGAGTGTTTTAAGGGATTGAGATTTCATGGCTCTTGCTTCTTTGGTGAGGAATATCTAGATGGCATATATAGAAGTTGTTGGTAGTGTTGAATGGGATTTGGAGTAGGGGATACGATCTTTGAGGTTGGTGATCTTTATTCCCTAGTGCCGTTGATGCCACGTCCAACAAACTGGGTATGTATGATATATGGGGGCAAGCTAGATATTTATAAAATGTTGACATCATCAAGTCCCGTCCCTACCACTAATGGCTAGTTTGCAGAAGGGGGAATCTGATACAGACAAGTAAAGCATGGGTTTCCATGTAACTTCCAAAAATAGAGGCCCTTTAGGGTTTATAGAATTGTTTAAGATAGTACTAGTAACGGAGATTGTCTTTTGATACAATGTGAAAATTTTATCTTCAAGCTCTCTTTCTATTTTGTTGAAGGGTCGGAATATCAGTTACATTTCTGGATGAGACTCTTTTAACTAGATGTTTAGTTTGCTCGGCTTTCAAGCTATTTGAACTGCTGAAAACACCATAAAGATAAAAGAGGCTTGGCCTCCAATCCTCTAAATCCCATTTTCTTGGTACAACTTTTAAGTGAACAATTGGAAGATAATCTTATGCCAAGAAACCTATAAGAATAAGTACTTATTTTACCTCATCGCTGGCTTTCTATAATTGTGGATAGGAGACGATGACCATATCTGTGAACACATCATATAGTTTGGAATCTCCTCCTCATCACCTTTTGCCTCTCCCAGTTCCCTCAAGAACATAATTGTGATACCCCTGCTATATACCCTCTATTGTTTTGATCGTCCTCGAAAACCCACTATTACGTGATTTTTTATTCTCGTTGCATTGCAGAAAACTCCCTAGATCTTGCGAACTAAGCTTGCTAAAACTCACCCATTTGCTACATGGGTCTTCACCTCACCATCTAGATAAACCCTAATTTGCCTTGATCTTCTGCTAGATCAGGTGAAGCTACTCATGAGCACTTCTGTCATCGCTGGTGAGGTTGGGAGATAAGCAGTATTCTAAAAAGCGGCCTAGGCAGCCGCCTAGGCGCTAGAAGGCCCTCCACCATCCAGCGTAGTCCTAGGCGGTGCAGAAAAGCAGCTCAGGCCTCTCGGCGGGGCTAGGCGGGACTAGGCACTAGAATGTGTATAGATGCTATTCTATTATTGATAATTATATTTTATTCTATTACTACAAACGGTTTAATTTGGTTCACTTTCTTAAATTACCAAAGCGGCTAGTGTGGATTCCCATTTAGATGGTACGACAATCATTCAAAAAATAATGATATAACTTTACATTAGTTTTGGCTGAGTACATGTCATCCACATTCATATGGAACATAAAATAATAAATAATAAACCTGCCTTGTATTGTCATTTCATCAGAAACTAACTTTAACACATATGGGGTATCTTTTGAATAGGTTCTTACTGAAACCAATATGTTTCATACGAAACTTCTATGGGTAGGTTTCTATATATAGAACATAGGTAGAATTGTATGCCTGAACTTATATCATCTGAATCTTCGTACTAGAGGTCAACAGTGGAGAAAAAGGAGGCAGAGGAATTTTTTCTCCTCCCAAATCTTCAATGTTCTAAAAAGCGTTAGGCGCTAATCGGGCAATGGGGGACCTTCTAGCGCCTAGGCGGTGCCTAGACGTTTTTGCATTTTTTTATTTTTTTTTATTTTGATATTATATATAATATATAATTTTTTAAGTTACTATAAATTCAAGATTATCCTAACTATTATTTTAAAGAACATGTATCATTTACATAACCATAAAGTCAAGATTAATAAGAACAAAAGCAAGCATGATATTATCTTAGATAATATCATAATAACCATAATATTAGTACATTCCAAACCATAAATCTATTTTAAACCTTTAGAACCCTTGGTATGCGTTCAAAACACTTGCTATTGGTATTTTGAATACTGAAGATTGGATCAATGTCCTGATCTTTGCATGGGGTGGCATTCCATACATTTGGAATACGGACATACTTGATGAGCTAAATGGATTCTTGTTCGGCTATAAACTGGGGGATTATTCAAAAAAACATAGCTTTGAAAACCTTAAGCAATTTCACTGAGGATTTGTCCATAAGTAACTTCTGCACGGCCTTAATAGTGACATATGCAAAAAGGCCTGGTTCCAATGGAAATTGATGGTTAGGCTATAGTAAATTTTTTAGAGGTCATTTGTTGGTTTAACTGCAGTATGGTTGGGCATAATCTCTAATGAAAACGAGACAAGCAATGCTTAGGAAAGACCCAAGTCAACATATTTACTTTATTGCCAATCCTTAATGGAGGGGCTACTCTAGGAGCATATTAGATCATGAGTTGTTTGGTCCATGGGTGCATTGGAAACATAGGGAAGGACAAATAATAGGCGAGAGTTGTTGACATCAAAGCTAATTGGATACTTTCTAAGGGGAATTTATGAATCAGTGAGGGTAATCAAGGTAATGTGAATGGGGGAAACTTTGATACTTTAGACTTGACATAGGGACATCTCACTTCAGGATCCTCAAGGATGATATGGTAGTTGAGAAAATCATAGGAAGTTGGATCAAGGTTATACCAATACCTTTTTAGGCCGCAAGGAACATACCTGTGTAACTAAGGTTATTACAGGGCCAGATACCCAGATACATGCAAGAGAAAGAAAAAAGAAGACTAATGTTTTAAAAAGCGCTAGGCAGACCTAATGCGAGGGGGGGGGGGGGTTAAGACGGAAGGCAAACGCATAGGCGGATGCCCAGAGATTGAGACACAAGAAATTCCAAAATATATTTTACTTTAGAATTTATATATCTACGATGTTTCTATTGTCATCCTTCTTTTAGAAGTTCACAATGGGGCAAGGGTGCCTCTATTATCATTCTTTCATGTAATTATTGTGGGCCAAGGAAGCCACTATATGATAGCAACACAGTAATGTATTAATTAAAGATAAAAAAGAGATGATAAAACTGAGAACATGAAGGAGAAGGAAAAAAAGGAACTTACAATGATAGCATCCGACTATCACATCGATAGCCTTTCTCCTTTGGACGCCGAAGAAAGCGGTCCCAATTTAGGCGATGCGGTGTAATACCCAAAACGCCTAGACGGACGCCTAAACAGACGCCCGAACCGCTTTTTAGAACAGTGAAGAAGACTATATTGGAAGGTAAGATTATCCATTATACGGATAGAGTTAATGATAATAAGAAGGGATGTAAAGTCACCCAGGGGTGGGGGTATAAAATCAGGAAATAAAGATGCAATGCCACGACAAAAAGAATAACCTTTGTAGTCCAGAACTTGAATATTTAGTGATGTCAACTCAGTGAATTATGGTCCAGAGAGATGACTCTTAAAAGGTGCTGATGGGTAGCATTCACCACCAAATGATGGAAGATTCGTAGATAAATCAGACAATGATATTGTGGTGTACTCTGCAAACTTTCTTCGTGAGCTCAAGCTCCATGCAGTAGGAAGTTGAAGATAGTGGAGTCAAACTAGATATTTCTTAAAGAATAAGGGGTAGATGTGTGGATGAGTGAGGTAAATATCTCCATTCCTTGGGACTGAAGCATGGTTCCTCAAATCTTCAATTGTCCAGTCAGATGTATATAATAATATAACATCCCTTGGAATTTTCTAATGGAGATCATAACGCAGAATTGCATAGGGGAGGGTAAGACTGCTTTGTGTTAATGCCTATACTGAAGGTTGTTTCACATTAAATTTTTAGCGTTGCTAGCCTTGGTAGAGACACATGATAGTGAGGATGTGGGATAAAATTTCAAACAACAACAACAGAGCCAAATAAAGAAACGACTAACGAGTTATTTAAGTTATCTTCTATGGGTAAAAAATATAACTGATTTTCCAACAAGGTTTTGCTAAAATAGGTTTTTCTCTAAAATAAGTGTGGAGCAATCTATAATGTTTAGAATGCAATCAAAACTAAAATCATGTCCCACGGCTTAACGTGTTCTAATTCACCAAGAACATCAAGAAAGTAATATCATAGTACCTTTTCGGGGCAAAAAAGGAAAAATAAAAATAATGGAGGACTGCAGCATACCTGAATGGATGTAAGTATTGCAGCAACATCATATATTGGGCTCCACTGGTTTTGTAGAATATCCAAGCAAATGCTTCCATCTGCATAAACTAGAGAATTTAAAGAAAAGTTAAACTACGAAAAAAGTGTCCATATCACGTAGTACTTGATAGCCTATAAGACATGTTGATGATAATTGATAACAAGATAGAACAAATGGGAGAATAAAAATTTAAATACCAACAAATTTTCCTTAGAAAGGCCATCTTTAGAGATGTGAAAAGAATTTGCCGTAAATTAACAGTTTTATGACAACAATTTTTTTGAGTTGGCAAAATGATGATCCAGATGGAAAATTTTACACAATCACGCATGAGTATCTTTATTTCCTGATCTTCATATATGGTAGCCAATGGTGAATAATCATTTGGCATATGGAAACTTTGGCTAGTTCTAAATGATATACCAAAGGGCATGCCTGTGCTTCTTGGACTGTTTTAAGAGAGGTGGTCACAGATCTTCAACTATCTCTGACTTGTCTATGCTATCAGTTATCCCAATAGGTCTTGAGGAGGAAGATAATGCAGCATTTAAGTGCTCCTATAACAACTAACAATGTGTTGACAAAGCCATCTTTAGTATGCAAGGGGATAAAGCCCAAATAGCGGCTGGTGGAATCACTGGAATGCGATATCTATACAGCTATTAAAGAACTTACAGGTACTGAGTTTCTACTAGTACAGTGGAAATGCACGATCATACCCATGATCATCAAGTCACCACCCCTTGTAACATATTATTTCAGGGCAGTATGCCTATCTACCTATGCAATGTGATTTTCAAAATTGCTAGGAAAGTCATGGTTAATAGGATCAAACAAATTTTGACCAAGCTCATGTGACAGGAATAGTCCACCTTAATGACATGAAGGAGTAAATAAGACAACAATTCACCTTGCCCGGGAGCTGCTTCATTCCATGAAATACTCCATAATAGATAAATAGATATGAGGCACTGAATTTTGATACAGAGAAGACACATGATTGAATAGAAGAGGATTTTATTCAACTTTGGTGTCTACAATAATCTTTTTAAATGGGTCACACGATGTAAGGCTCTAAACTAGGCAAGTAGGTATGTAAGGCTCGAAACACAGTGCTTTTGAATAGTCACCATCAAATGAATTGGTGGTTCGAAGTTTGGTCCAAATTGTATTGGAGGCATCCATTAGTTGGAATGCTATTCTTGTAACATGTTTCATACGGACTTGTTCTATTCTTTAAGATTTAAATTGATTACCAATAATAATTAGGTTAATTATTCTGAATATGGTAAATAGTCATCTAGGAAGCACGGACACTTCACCCGCCTATCCGTACCAGTGTCCGACACGTGTCGGACACGGACACGGCTCCGACACGGCCCGGACACGTGTCCGACACGGCCCGACACGGCTCGGAACGGTTTAAATTGAATTGGGCCTCGGACACGGGCCGGACACGGGCTGGACACGGGCTGGACACGGGCCGGACTCGGGTTGGACACGGACGGATCCGAATCGGTTTGTTTTAAATTCCGTACCCGACCCGACCCGACCCGACCCTAACTAAATAACCCCCACCCCCCCGACGGCCCGGCCTTCATTTCAGCGCGAGAAACCCTAGCCCCTCTCCTCTGCTCTGCTCGAGATCGGGCGATCTCACCGTCGACCTCACCGCCGACCTCGCCGCTGACTTCGCCGCCGAACTCGCCGCCGACTTCGCCGCAGGTACTGGATTCTCTTCCTCTCCTTTCTCCTTTTTTTTTTTTCTTTTTCCTGATTCTCTTTCTTCTCTTCTTCCTCTTGTTCCTCCGCTCCTGTTTGATCATCTTCTTCTTCCTCTTGTTCCTCTGCTCCTGCTTGATCCTCCTCTCCTCCCTTTTTTTTTCTTTTTCCTGATTCTCTTTCTTCTCTTCTTCCTCTTGTTCCTCTGCTCCTGCTTGATCCTCTGCTCCTACTTCATCCTCTTCTCCTTCCTTCTCACCTATTTATGCATTCAAAAACAAAAAAATTGTTAGTTTTTTTTTAAGAATGTTTTTTTTTTTTTGAAGAATTTTTGATTTTGAATGCAAAAACATGAATCAGTCATGACTCATGACTGATTCATGTTTTAACATTCAAAAACAAAAAACTGCGGATTTTTTTTTCTACATAACAGTGAGGTTTTTTTTTTTTGAAGAATGCTTTTTTTTAAGAATTTTTGTTTTTTAATGCATAGTCATGAATCAGTCATTGACTGATTCATGTCATGCATTTAAAAACAAAAAAACTATGGACTGATTCACTGTTTGTAATTAATTTTTGGGCTTCATAAAAAAATATGTCTAGGCAATTCTTTCAAAAATATGACTATGGAATATGGATTAATGTTTATGCATTCAAAAATAAAAAATTGTTAGTTTTTTTCCTTAAAAAACAGTAGATTTTTTGTTCTTAATTGTTAATTACTTGTTAATTAGTAGTTGTTAATTAGTTAGTTTATATTAGTTACTTGAACTTGCTAGTCTTGCTTCTCCAGTTGCTCGTATAGTTGCATACTTGCATATTAATATTGTTAGTTGCATCTTTACATATTGTTAAGTAAATTATTGTCATGTTAGGAATTTCAATGAACACATCAAGTTCTGTCGCGACTTCTAGCTCTGAACCTGCCGTTGAAAGTGGTGTCATTGGTGGGTCAAGAGATGACGAGACAAAGCCGTTGTGGAAGTACGTAACAAGGGTTGAGAAAGCTTCGGGAGGTGGTGGAAATGTTAAATTTGAATGTAATTTCTGCAAGAGTACCTACACAGGATCATATACTAGATTGAAGGCACACTTGTTGAAAATTACTGGATTTGGGATCGGAAAATGTAGCAAGGTGACTACCGAAGCAATTAATAAAATGAAAAGAGAAGTGGAACAAGCAGAATTGAAGGCCAAGGAGACTATGCCCAAAGAAGTACCTTTGCCATCTGTTGGAGGAAGCAGTACACGGTCATCTTCGTTTAGGCAAGAAGCATTTGATCCGCGAAAAAGAAAGGCGGTTGGAAATACGGCGATTGAGAAGGCCTTCAATGTTGGTGCTAGAGAAGACTTACAAGCGGAGATAGCTCGTATGTTCTTCACAAGTGGCTTGCCGTTTCATTTAGCTAGAAATCCCCATTATATGAAGGCTTTTACCATGGCTTGTAATAGCAACCTTGGTGGCTTTGTGCCGCCCGGCTACAATATGTTGAGGACAACATTGTTGGAGAAGGAAAGGACAAATGTTGAGTTGCTTTTGCAACCAGTGAGAAATGCATGGAAGGATAAGGGGGTGAGCATTGTCAGTGATGGCTGGACTGATGCACAGAGAAGACCTCTAATCAACTTTATAGCAGTGTCAGAAGGACAACCTGTATTCCTAAAGGCCGTGAACTGTGAGGGTGAGTATAAGGACAAGCATTTCATTGCTGGTTTGATCATAAAAACCATAGAGGAGGTTGGAGCTGCAAATGTTGTCCAAGTTATCACGGACAACGCTCCAGTTTGTCGTGCGGCGGGTTTACTTGTTGAAGCCACACATCCTCACATTTTCTGGACACCATGCGTGATGCATACCCTCAACCTCGCCCTTAAAAATATATGTGCTGCAAAAAATACCGAGGCAAATGAGATAGTATATGATGAATGCAGTTGGATCACCATTGTCGCTGGGGATGCTTCGATGATTAAAAATTTTATCATGAATCATTCAATGAGGCTCGCAATTTTCAATAAATTTGTGAAGCTAAAGATGCTATCAATTGTAGATACCCGATTTGCCTCGGTCGTGGTGATGCTGAAAAGGTTCAAGCTTATCAAGAAAGGTCTCCAAAACATGGTCATTAGTGATCAACGGTCCATGTATAGAGACGAGGATGTGGGGAAAGCACAATTTGTGAAAGAGAAAGTCCTTGATGACTTGTGGTGGGATAAGGTTGACTACATCCTCTCCTTTACAGATCCTATATATGATATGCTGAGATTAGCGGACACTGATAGACCATGCCTCCACCTAGTCTATGATATGTGGGATACAATGATTGAGAATGTGAAAACTGCCATCTATCGAAATGAGAAGAAGCAAGAAGACGAGGAGTCATCCTTCTACACAGTAGTGCACAATATCTTGGTTGATAGGTGGAACAAAAGCAGTACACCACTACATTGCATGGCGCATTCGTTGAATCCTAGGTAACTAAATCTAATGGGCTAATATTTCTATTGCTATTGAATATTTTTATTTATAACTCATGGACCCATGGTTGATTAGATTTGTTAACTTGTTTTTGTAGATATTATAGCCATGAATGGCTAAGTGGTGCTACAAATCGACTATCACCGCATCAAGATGCGGAGATTGCTAAGGAAAGAAAGGCATGCATGCAAAAATTCTTTCCAAATGCAGAGGAGCGTAGAATGGTCAACATTGAATTCGCCAAGTTCTCTAGTGGGGTAGATGACTTTAGAGACGGCGACTCGTTGCATGATAGAGGGGTAATGGATCCTAAGTTATGGTGGGCTGTGCATGGAGATGTTGCCCCTAAACTTCAACGCTTGGCATTGAAACTACTTGGACAACCTTGCTCATCTTCTTGTTGTGAGAGAAATTGGAGCACTTATGCATTTATCAATTCAGTGAAACGAAATAAGATGGCTCCACAACGAGGAGAAGATTTGGTCTATGTGCACAACAATCTACGGCTCTTATCAAGGAAAAGTCCAAACTATCATGAAGGGGAAAGCAAGATGTGGGATGTAGGAGGGGATAGCTTTGACTCACTTGATGGTGCCGGTGTGCTTGAGATTGCGGAGCTCTCACTTGATGAACCGGATTTGGAGGCCATGATATTTCTTGATGGAGATGATGATGATGATGTGAACATGGATGCTTAATCTTCATTATCATGTGTTTCTTTTGTTTTTTGGTGCTTTTGGATGTTTTTGGTTGTTGAATTATGGAAATATGGAACTTATGGTTGTCTAATGTCTATCTCTACTTATGTGTATTGAGGACCTCGAGGTCCTCGACTCTCGCTTGTCGATTGGAGTATGCATAAAATTTTCATTTTAATTGTTTTCTACGGGATAATTTTTTTGTTATTGAAATATATATGAATTATAACTGCACATAAAATATTAAAAAATATATTAATTTATTTTGCCGTGTCCCCGCCGTACCCGTGTCCTCTTTTTTTAGGATTTGCCGTGTCGGCGTACCCGTGTCGTGTCGTACCCGTGTCCCCGTACCCGCATCAGTGCTTCCTAGATAGTCATGTATGGAAGTAGTAACTTCTGTCAGATGCAAATCCAAATACACAACCTGATTGCAAAGCCGGTAGAAGTTACTTTTACTTGATAATAACCAAACAAGTTTTTACATCATAAGTCAAAAGAAAGTAACTTCTCAAGAACTCCTCCATAAGTAACTTCTTCCTAGGAGAATTTTATCCAAAATATTGGGTAGGTTTTGTCTTGGCCAAGTATAATGTTCATGATACTTCTTTAGGATGTTTTAATACCAAGGGCATATCCAATAGCAACACTTGGTATACCTATTACAAAACATAAGGGTTGTTGAGTTAGTGGGAATTAGGCATGTCAATTAGGCCCTCCTAGAAAAGCACATGGCCGAAAAAGCCCATCAAAAAACTGGCCCGTTTAAACCCTTACAAAGCCCTGCCCGGCCGGACCTTTATTTGTCAAAGGGCTGGGCTTGGGATTAGTGTTTTCCGGCTCGGCCCGTTTAATATTGAATAGATATAATTAATTTTATTAATATCTATAATATTCTCTCTCTCTCTCTCATTACAACGAAGGAGCATCAACAGGGCAACGTTATTTTTATTTTGGAAATTGCTATGTAGCCAACTAGTTTGCTAACTTTTCGGTTGCAACTTGCAACCTTTACGTGGCATTCCCCTAAGGTTCACCCCATGGGCCATGGCCAATAGAAGAATGGCGCATGAGCACATGCTACACATAATGCACTGATGCTCCTCAGACCACTTCACCGCCCAAAGGTTAAACATGCATGAGCCTGTTCAACCTAAGATGGTTGTTTATACATAGGCTCGGAACCGGCCCGGGCCCTCAAAGGGCCGGAGGTTTTTAGTGGGGTCTAGGGGCCGGGCTACCATTGACATCCCTAGTGGAAATGGCATGACAACTAGGTTTTTCATAGTCCCCTAACTCTTTAATATAACTCTACTTAAAAATGTACGGGACATGAGTTAGATATGGTGAATCGTCCTAAGCAGTTGTCAATTTGCCTACTCTAGGTAAGAGTTGGGATAAAGTATAGGCTCATTGAAAAAGTCATCTTGAAAGTGTTACAAAGCGGTATAAATGGAAAGAAAAATCCTATTAAACAAGCTCATTATCAGCAATACAGTAAAGGGATTAGAACAGTTCATGAGAAGGGTTGAATTTAGATTATTCCGAGAACGTAAATGTTTCTATCGGAAGTAGCCAAGGGATTTTTAAGAACCAGTTCTTTTCCGAATCAAATAAGAATTCAATTAAATACGAATTGTTCATGGCTAGAACTACATTTGCATAGTTTTGCTTCTTAGAGGGGCTTACTTGTACATATTACATCTTTTAGTTATTAGTATGAGAAATACTTTTATGTTATATCATTCTTTTCATCAATTAAAAAACAATAAGAAAATAAAAAAGCCAATTTCTGATTGTGCCAAACTTTTCTGAGTTTTACGCTCGTCGACTTATTGTCGAACCCGAACTTGGCAACTATGCTTCACACAGTTTATGTTTAGATAGCCATTATGGACAAACAAATTCGGCTGAGACCTAAAGTTAACAACACAACTCCAAATGAATAATATACAAATCGTAATCAGTACTTACTGTTTGGATGGAACATTCGAGAAACAAAGCGGACAGTTGGTGGCTTATTTGGATACTCCTCCGTAAATTGAAGAGTCAACTTGAACGTACCTGGCAGATTCAAAAGATAATTTGTCATTTAGAGGACCAAGTTCAAGGCAAGGAAAGCATAACTGAAGACTTTAAGCGAGAATCTCGGTACTATGTTAAGATTATCAAAATCACCCATCACCACACCAGCATAGCATTTCCCAACAGATATCCAACTTATTTACACAAAGTTGCAATCAAGTTAGAAAGAAAAGGATATATAGGAAGAATTATGTACAGTTAAGTGACACGGGGACCCTAAGTTCACTCTCCTTTGGACTACCTCTGAGCAAGGCTTAAATTACCACACAATTGCACCACCAATCTTACCTTCATCTAATGTATCATATACTTCAAGACATCCAGCTAAACACCAAGAAACAATTGCCTAAGTTGTGGCTTCACAGCTATGCAGATGAGAAATGCATCTGGATCTATCATGGAATATTAAGGCACAGATAGGATGCAATCAAGTTGAACAGATTGATATGCAAGAGGGTATGCCATCAATGTACCACAAATTGACCCCATTAAAACTTGGCTTGTGCTTTATGAATGGAAAGAAGTTATAATAAACGCATGAATCTACAAGACATATGAGGCATAATAGTTGTGGATGAAAGGTTCGCAAAACAATATCAGCAATAAGCTAATAGCACATAATGATGTCGATCAGCATCTTAAACTGCGCCAACCGCTAATAATCAAAACAGCAATGTCAAATAAAGGTACCCAGAACAGATGTGATGATAAATTGTCATAAGATATTTAATGATAAAAAGCCTCCAAAAGGTGCCAAAAGACATTATAGTGGTGACCCAAGCCAGAGATAATGTAGGGAAATGATAACGATGATGTCAGTTATAAAAGAATGTAATTGTGGATAATTAACAAGTAAATCACATATTTATTTTAAATTTTTAATCAATGCTAGAGCAATTGAACAGCCTCACCTCCATCCCATGGGGTGTCGTCAGGGCTGCAATTCAAAAGAAGGGCAAGAAGCATTAGACGATGAAAGAAAGAAAAAAAAAAACCCTTATAAGTACTCTGTGACGCCAGAACTCCAAATCAAAACTGTGGGTTGCAAGCATACCCAAATATAACGGCATTCCAAAGCATGATGTTATTGTCCTGGGGAGCACCACTGATACCAGCCGGAGGATCCTGCTGCAGTCGCTTGAAATCCCTCATCAACCTCTTTCTAGCAGGCGTCGACATCCTCACCGCCTAACAATTCATGCAGCCAATCAAAGAATGGAAAAGGATCGCTTCTTTTCCAAAATAAGCCAATCATTGTTCTTCAACAACGACGCAAATAGTTCTCAAAGACCCAATGAAGCTACGCTGATTCAGGTTTAAATACAAAATTTCGACTCCAACTCTAATTCTCAGAAGAAAAGTATGGACACAGAATCATATTCTTCAACAACGGCGAATAGCTCCCGAAAACCCAATGAAATTACGCCGATTCAGGTTTACACAAGAAATTTCTGAAAAGTATGCAAACAGAATCATATGCACCAGTTTTAACTAAAAAAAACTTCTGCCGATCAGGATCTAGAGCATATTCTGCCGATCAAGATCGATGCCTCAACGATCACATCCGACGACCAGAATCCACCACGAAATCTTGAGCTACTCTTTCAGAAATAGGGTTTACTCCTCGGACGTACAATTCAGAACCAAGAGAAACGCCATGGGCCGAAGAGATTCACATATCGTATCAGTGATAACAGTAGCGGAGAGAAATTCCTCACCTGGAATACAGACGCGGCGAGTACCGGGAATTTTCCTAGGGTTTCAGGAGGCCGATGCGAGAACCAGGGCTTCTGCTATCCAGCGAGATGGTTCTTCGGTTCAAGACGGTGAACAAGGTACGAGAAGAAACGAGCGAAAGGGTCCCACCGGGCGGGATGGTAATAAAACGGAAGCAGAAGAAACATGCCGGAATCGGAGGGGATTTAAGCATGAAAACTTATTTCATAGACTTTGATGATGCTAAAATTATCACTAGCATATTATCCATGTGACAGTAACAAAAGATAACACGTGGAAACATCAGGATCCTCCTAGGGGTCGTCCTTACTTTTGGATGTACCTTGAGCCGTCTCGGTCGACCGAAGGGACGACCTTGGGTAGCCAAAGAAAAAGTCTCCCCCCCCTCCCTGCGGGGGGGTGAGCTCGAGATTCAAAACCAATCCCGACTTTTAGGTAAGCAACATTGTAACCAAAAAAGAACTTGAAATTCAAAGAACACACTCATCATGAAGTCGGCCTCCGCCCTCACGAGCAGCTCGCATATGGAAGAGGTCACTTTGTGGCTGGCACTCGTAGCTCGTCCGGGAGCTTACCCTGACCGCACGCAGAAGAGGTCGCCCGTGGTTAGCGCTCGCAGCTCGCCCGGGTGCTCACCCTTACCACATGCGATCAACTCGCACGCAGAAGAGGTCGCCCGTGGCTGGCGCCCGCAGCTCGCCCAGGAGCTCACCTTGACCGCACGCGAGCAGCTCGCACGCGAAAGATGTCGTCCGCAGCTCACCCAGGAGATCACCCTGACCGCATGCGAGCAGCTCGCGCACTGAAGAGGTCATCGTGGCTGGCTCGCAGCCTGCCCGAGAGCGCACCCTGACCGCACGCGAAAGAGGTCGCCCGTGGCTGGCTCCCGCAGCCCGCCAGAGAGCACACCCTGACCGCACGTGAAAGAGGTCGCTCGTGGTTGGCGTCCGCAGCCCGCTCAAGAGCTCACCCTGACCGCACGCGAGTAGCTCACACGTGGAAGAGGTTGCCCGTGGTTGGTGCTCGCAGGTCGCCCGGGAGCTCACCCTGACTGCACGTGATCAGCTCGCACGCGGAAGAGATCTCCCGTGACTGGCGCCCGCAGCTCGCCCAGGAGCTCACCCTGACTACACGCGAGCAGCTCGCACACGAAAGAGGTCGCCCATAGCTAGCGCCTGTAGCTCGCTTGGGAGCTCACAAGGATCGCACGCGATCAGCTCGCACGTGGAAGAGGTCGCCCGTGGCTAGCGCCCATAACCCGCCCGAGAGCTCGCCCTTGACCGCATGTGATTGGCTCGCTCGCGGAAGAGGTGCTGCCTACAGTAAGGCGGTAACAAGTCGACAGATGTCACTGCCCTCGTGGAACTACGTGAACGATTGCGAGTCACATTAGCCGGCCAAGGTCGGTCTAGAGCGCCTTAAACTAGAGCCTTCCACAACACCCAACTGGACTAGACCGCCACCGTCTCGCAGGCTAAAAGACAAGAGCCATTAAGGGCCCATGTGGGCTGGCACGTGAAGGGGTAGAAGGTGCGGAAAAGAGCGGCCACCTGTCGAACTCTGGCGGTCTGCAAAAGATCTATAAAGGTATGATCCCCGACTCCAAAGTACAGATTCGAAACTCAAAAACCTAGATATTTTCTTACCTCTAAGCCTCCTCCCTTTCGAACCATCACCGACTTGAGCGTCGGAGGGTTTGCACTCCTCATGGAGCCAGCCGTTCTCATGCTTTCCTTGCCTTGCAGGTCGAGCACCCAAGCTAGCAAGATTTTTTCCCTGATATTTGGCGTCGTCTGTGGGATCTTTTGACTAGTTCCTGTGAGAACACCCACAACCACACGGTCGAAAGCTGTGCTTTCGCAGGTGACCCTAATGGCTCCTTCCACATGGGGACAAAGACGGGCGAAGGCTCGCGTCGTATCTGCACGGAGTGGGACGCCGGCTCAAACTGCCCAACCCCCTGCCCCGCTCAGTGACCTGCTCCTCATGGAGATGTTGGCCACCGAATGGCCATGACAGACGAACTGACGCGACTGCACCAAGTTCCCATGACAAGCAGAAGAACTGATCCCTCCTCCCCCGGACTTGAGCAATGGAGGGGAGGATCAGCTGGTCAATCCCGGCATCCAAGAGTGTCGGCAGGGGTCGCTCCCCCTATGCGACCTTTTCCGATCCCGGTATCATATCAACCTACATTGGCGCCCATGCAACGGGGATCCCAGCAGGAGCCCCCCATGGGAGGCGTAGTCGTGAACAAGATAAGAGAGTCGGCTCTTGGGCGACTTGTCACCCAGCATTCCAGCAACGAGCCGACTCTACCTTCAGCCCTTCATCGCCAACAAAACCGAAGTGCAGGGTCCAATAAGTCAGAGGCAAGGTCTCGAGGGAGAGACCGTAACCCGCGCCATCAGCATGAGCAGGAAGCCACGGTGGAAGTGTTACCCCGTGCGAAGACCCACGAGGTGACGACCTCACACAGACATTTCCCTGCGCCGAGATCGGTGAAGCAGCTAGCGTAGCAGACGCCGGGACGTCATCTCCAAAGATCATCGTAGCGAGGGGGCGGTCTGACCTCGAGGAAACATGCAAGATCGCTTGGGGCCTGCGCAGCCACTCTTGGGAGATCACCTTGGGCACTAGCAGTTATCCGGCATGCCCATCGACCTCTTGGAAGACCTGGTCGCTCGAGGAGGGAGCTCGCCCTTCACGAGGGAGATGCATCGAGGAGACTTCCCCCAACTTTGGAGTCCTCCGAAGTTCATCCTGTTCGACGGATCGCAGGATCCAATCGACCATGTGCTGGCTTACCGGAAGTTGTTGTTTTTCCAAGACCAGTACCATGTTCTATGTTGTGCCTTCCCGAGCAGCTTGACGGGTTCAGCCCTGGATTGGTTTCATAAGTTACCTCCGGGCTCGATTCCGAGCTTCATTACTCTGTCTGGGTTGTTCTTGGAACAGTACCAGTGCAATCGACAACCTCTGAAGCGAAAATCACTGTTCGGTCTCACCATGGACGCACGGGAGACCCTCTGGTGCTTCTCGATGCTATTCCAGAATGCCTACCTCGCCCTCGAGGACTCAGCCGGACGAGACCGGACAGCCGTGAGTGCCTTTTGGAGTGCGCTCCCCGAAGGAGGTGAGCTTCATGACACTATTGCCATTTTCGATCCCTGTACCATGGTCGAGCTCTTCGCCTTAGTCCAGCAACATATTAAGCTTGAAGATGTGGTGTTCAATCGCCGAGGGAAGATTGCCGAACAGTAGCCTCTTCCTACCTTGCGCGTAGGCGCCCACCATTTTATAAAATAAAGGGTCTTTGGACTAAATGAGTCTTTCAAATTTGTGCTCGATAGTGATCCACAAGAATAGCTTGCACACGATTAGCTCGCACGCAGCTCCCTCAAAGAACAGCTCGCATGCGATCAGCTTGCACGTAGTCCTTCAAAGAACAGCTTGCACGTGATCAGCTCGCACGCAGCTTCCTCAAAGAGCAGTCCACCGTCGTGCGGACCTAAAGCAAGACCGGGGCTCTCAGTGGCCATCCCGAATAACCTTGTGATCACCGGGTTAGTCTACTGTCTAGGGAACTTTAAACATGACCGGGTCTTTCGCATTAATATGCTGTGAAAGGAAGCACCCTGGGGGTGATCTAAGGGGACCTGAATGGGCGACCTCCCTTTTAGGCGACCTGAAAATCTCTTGGTAATCTCTCGAAGCTTGACAACTTGGTGAGGTCGCAAAAAAGAAATGTGAAAGCCACTAACATCGAAGGCTAGGGGCAAGGCCATTGTCCGCTGTCATGCGGACGCGATAAGCAAAACCGAGGTTCTGAGGATCCTTAACCGGACAGGGGGTAGCTAGCTTTTGATTCTTTTATCATTGGTCGAACTTCCACCCTTTGCCCCTTACGCTGTTTTAATTCAATCCTATCTATTTGTATTTTTGTCGAGCTATAAGGCCCTACTATTTTGCACATGTCAAATTTTCATGCATATCGACCTTTTTGCAATATCATTTACTTTTTATCGATTTAGCTACCTCGTCCGGGGTATGGTCCTCGGATCATCGGGGAAACAACACACGTGGCCTGATGCCATGCAGGTTAGCTCATTGAGCGACCTGGTAATATCACGGGTAAACACGATGGAGGCATCTTACGCAACCTGATGCCATGCAGTTTAGCTCGTTGAGCGACCTGGTGATATCACGGGCAGACGCGACGGAGACATTTTACGCGGCCTGATGCCACGCAGCTTAGCTTGATGAGCGACCTGGTGACATCACGGGCAGACACGGCGGAGATACCTTACGCGGCCTAATGCCACACAACTTAGCTCGTTGAGTGACCTAGTGACATCACGACCAGACACGGCGGAGACACCTTACGCGGCCTGATGCCATGTAGTTTTGTTCGTTGAGCGACCTGGTGACATCAAGGGCAGACACGGCGGAGATACCTTACGCGGCTTGATGCCACATAGTTTTGCTTGTTGAGCGACCTGGTGACATCACGGGCAGATACGATGGAGATACCTTACATGGCCTGATGCCATGCAGCTTATCTCGTTGAGCGACCTGGTGACATCACGGGCAGACGCGATGGAGACACCTTACGCGGCCTGGTGCCACGCAGTTTTGCTCGTTGAGCGACCTGATAACATCACGGGCAGACACGGCAAAAGCAGTAAGGTACCTTACGTGGATTGGTGCCATATAGTTTTGCTCGTTGAGCGACCTAGTGACATCAAGGGCAGAAGCGACAGAGACACCTTACGCGGCCAAATGTCACACCATAGCATTTTCACAGAATGGAATGCAATTTAGCTGGAGCTGGTCAGTAGACAGAAGGATCGAATTGGTCTATGTTAAAAACCACGATGGGCTCCTGAGTGGGCGAAGCATTATCCAACCACCCCCTCAGGAGGGGGTAATGATGGTGCCAAAATTGTCACCAGCTCATTGTCCACGTGGCAGTAACGGGAGGCGACGCGTGGAAACATCAGAGCCCCCCCTGGGGGTCGTCCTCACCTTTGGATGCACCTTGAGCAGCCTCGGTCGACCAAAGGCGTGACCTTGGGTAGCCAAAGAAAAAACCCCCCGGGGGGGAGCTCGAGATTCAAGGCCAATCCCGACTTTTGGGTAAGCATCATTGTAGCCAAAATAGGACATGGAATTCAAAGAACACTCATAACGAAGCCGGTCTCCGCCCTCACAAGTAGCTCGTATATGGAAGGGTCACCCGTGGCTGGCGCTCACAGCTTGCTCGTGGCTGGCAATCGCAGCTTGCCCGGGAGCTCACGCAGAAGAGGTCACCCATGGCTGGCGCTCGCAACTCGCCCGGGAGCTCACCCTGACCGCACGCATCAACTCGCACGCGGAAGAGGTCGCCCGTGGCTAGTGCCCGCAGCTCATCTGGGAGCTCACCCTGACCGCACACGAAAGAGGTCGCCCGTGGCTGACGCCCGCAGCTCGCCCGAGAGATCACCCTGACTGCACGCGAACAACTCGCACGGGGAAGAGGTCGCCCGTGGCTGGCGCCCGCAGCCCGCCCGAGAGCTCACCTTGACCGCATGCAAGTAGTTCGCACGTGGGAGAGGTTGCTTGTGGTTGGCGCTCGCAGCTCGCCCAGGAGCTCACCCTGACCGCACGCGATCAGCTCGCATGAGGAAGAGGTCGCCCGTGACTGGCGCCCGCAGCTCACCCTGACTGCACGCGATTAGATCGCACGCATAATAGGTCGCCCATGGCTGGCGCCTGTAGCTCGTCTGGGAGCTCACCCTGACCGCACACGATCAGCTCGCACGTAGAAGAGGTCACCCGTGGCTGGCGCCCACAGCCCATCCGAGAGCTCGCCCTGACTGCACGCGATCGGCTCGCTCGTGGAAGAGGTGCCGCCTACAGTAAGTGAGTCTACAGATGTAATTGCCCCCGTGGAATTACGTGGACGACTGCAAGCCACATTAGCCGGCCAAGGTCAGTCTAGAGCACCCCAGACTAGAGCCTTCCATAACACTCACCTGGACTAGTCCGCCATCGCCTGGTAGGCTAAAAAACAAGGGCTATTAAGGGCCCATGTGGGTTGGCACGTGAAGGGGTAGAAGGTGCGGGAAAGAGTAGCCACCTGTCGAACTCTGGCGGTCTGCAAAAGGCCTATAAAGGTACGATCCCCGGCACTAAAGTACAGGTTCGAAACTCAGAAACCCGAACATTTTCCTACCTCTAAGCCTCCTTACTTTCAAACCATCACTGACTTTAGCGTCGGAGGGTCTGCGCTCCTCACGAAGCCAGCCATTCTCACGCTTTCCTTGAGATTTTTCCCCCAACATATTTCTTTTTTTTCTTTTTGGTAGACACAACTTACAAACCAGCTACATCACCTTAGCTACAACACCAGCTTCCTTTGAGGCCTTAGAAAGAAACGTGGTATGATGTCATCTTGACAGATCACATGCAGGCCATGAGGATAAACTTGTTGCCAGGCTTTAGGAATCCTTGTTTGCATAGCTAGCCAGTCAGCAGCAGCGTTGCTTTCTCTTAAAATATGCTCAATGCGAACTTCAGTGAACTATGTAAGCATAGACTTGATATTCATGATCAAAGGATGGAAAATGAGTGAGTCAATTGAAGAGGGTAGTTTAATGACGTTGATAATTTGCTCAGAATCATAGATTTCTTTTAAATATTAGCAATAGAAAATTTTGCTGCCACCTTAGAAAAAACTCCCTTCACAACTCACAACCTCTTTTACTTATTTTAGAGTATCTCATGCCCTTAATAAAATTTTTACTCAAATTTGAGTAAAACCTCAATCAAATAGAAGCACTCCAGTGGCCCATCCCTTTCTCAAATTTGAGTAAAAACTCAATTTGGCATGATTTTGAGTAATAGCTGGAGCTGATTTTGAGACTTTTACTCATATTTGAATAAAAAATACACATGTTTGTAAACAGGAAAGTCTTTGGAAATAATTGTTAGAATTTGGTATGGGATTTGAGTCTTTTTTGAGATTTTGAGTAAAACTCAGTTTGATATAAGCTAATAAAGGATTATAGTATTTTTTTAGACCTTTTTATTCGGATTCCAATTTGAGTCATACTTTGAGTAAAGGTTGGAGATTCCCTAACCAGATGGAAAGCGTGCGGCCAGTAAGAGAACATTTTTCCTACCTTTTTTTTTCTTTGAGACTTAGCCTTAAGCCCCTTTCAGCATATGATTAATTAGCTAAAGGACTAGCAATCTTTCAATATTGTATTAAGTTCCTCCCGAACATCGCGTGCAATAGCAAGTCCCTCATCCTTATTTTGCCTCCTCATGTGCTACAGTAAGAGTATCCATTCATCTCCTACAAGAGTATCCATTCGTTGGTTGACATTGTGCATGTAGTGTTTGCTACAGTGATTTCACTGTAACTGTTACAATTAAATCACTGTAGCAAGAGTATCAAATTGATTTTGTAATAGTACAAATTTAATAAATTAATTGTTGCTACAATGAAAAATACTGTAACAATCGCTACATGCATAGTGATCGGTGAATGTGAATGGATACTCTTGCTGAAAATGAATGGATAACCTTGCTACAGTGATTTCACTGTAGTAGCTATAGTGAAATCAATGTAGCAACTGCTACATGTACAATGTCACCCGGTAAATAGATACTCTTGTTGATGACGAATGGATACTTTTTTTTAAAGATGAATGTATATTTTTGATACAATGTTTTCGCTACAGCAACCGCTACATGCATAGTGTTAATCGGCAAATGGATACTTATGATGAAGATAAATGGATACCCTTATTAGAGACGAATGGATACTCTTGCCGGAGGGGCAGTTTTATAATTTAAATGATAGAAAAATCCTACATAGGATAGTCTCGGAGAAATAACAGGAAATCTTACATAGGTGACAGTTCACTGACATCCCATGACAGGCAACTAGACATGTTAATGACAGCCAAAAAATGATGGATGTGATGTGTCACCTCATGCAGGAGATGTCTTATGGAATCACTACTCCTCTTTGGGCCTGTACTGCCAGATAGAGAGGAGAGAGATCCATTGATGGGAGAGGAGTTGAACTCACCCCTTTCACCCCATGTTCTTTCCCTATGGTCTTTGGTACCCACCCCCCTCCCCCCAATCTTTGGTACATTAACTTGAAGATGGCCCCTATATCCAAATATTGATCATGTCTTTCACCATGGATGTGATCTCATGATGGCTTAGTGGCTTGACACTGAGAAGAGGAGTCGGTCATGGGGGAGAGGATAGCTGTTGATCAGGAGCATAAAGAGAAGGGTCTGGTGCTTGAAGCGAGCTGGGCAGAGGGTGGAGGTGGAGGGGGAGGGGAAGGGAGGAGGAGCCAACTCTACAGACAGCGACACCGGTCGGGAAGAAACAAGGTCAAAGGGGGTAAGGTGTAGAGTATATTTTTGTAAAGAAATAATGTTGGGTGTGAATGGAGACTTGCAGGCCGGTAGTAAGATTTAACATTAATTATCACCCAGCCTCCATATAGGGCCTCGAATCAAGTCACGGCCGATACTTTTTGTTTTTGGTTCATGCCACGGCCAGATAACCGGTTGAATGTAGTTCTGTACCTAAGGCATTCTACGAATAGTGATTCCATACAGTTTCCCGTACCATAAGGTGGCAGCACAAATGCATCTACAGCCATCCTTCCAAGCTGAGTGTCATTCACCTGTCAGGTTGCCTGCCACCAGACAGCTCTGATGATTCAGAACCGGGCGAAAATTTCTACAAAAATTTGAGTTACACTATCCCATGTTGAATCCACTTCCCCAAATGATTATCAGGCATCTCTTTCCTAAATTGCAGTTTCAGAATCTTGCAACAATGCAACCGCGACCAAATACTACAGCTTCCATCATCCAAGTAACCATCGCAGAAATCTTTACAGACATCAAATCATCATTTAATAAAAGGCTTGCAGTGATCAATCAGCCGACAACGTTGAGGAGGACGCAAGCATGGCGATCGGGGTGGCTGGAAGCTGCAAAACCAGGCATCCATGAAAATATGCACCCACACCTTTCCATGCACAACTATTCCATTCATGGAGCATGGCTTCTACAACTGGTAGAGTTGATGGAAAAGGACATGGAGTAGACATACTCAGAGACCTAATTTATATATAAAAAAGGGGCATATGATACAGATGTGATGCAACACCAGCTTGCTTCAGTGTTTCTTTTCCCCCATAAATTAACCCCAGCGTTCAGCATATTGGGTTCTTGAAGAATGGGTGATTGAGGGCTTCTCGTGCGGTGAGGCGCTCCGATGGTTCATACCTCAAAAGTCCATATAGTAGATCGGTCAAGGAACCTCTCGAGTACTCCACATACTGGAAAACCAAATCCTGAAATGAAGACGGGTGGCATATTGATGATGATGATGATGACCATGGGTGGTGATCTTAATCCAGCAATGGAACAGACAAAAATACAAATACAGATCGAGTGATTCTCACAGCACTAGCACAAAAAATAAAGAAGATACCTTGAGCCTGTCTAGTTTCCTCACAGCCCTAATACTCTCTCTTGAAACAGCACCTTCCGGCCAATTCAACCGTGTCCCTCGTCTAAAATATTTCGATGCTGAGCAACTGCTGATGCCAGGGAAGTTTAATCAGTGATATCAGTGCTATTTAAAAAAAAAAAGGTAAATTACATGAAACCGCCTGAACTATTTCCAATTTTCATGTTACCCCCTTGAACTCAAAAAACAAACAAAAAAAACTGAACGAGGGTATTCTCTTTGGTTTTTTAGTTTAGAGGGGCAACGTGAAAATTCGTAATAGTTAAGGGGGGTTTATGTAATTTACTCAAAAAAAATCCAAGTGGAAATAAACAATTTAAACGGGTAATGACAAAGAACTTCCAACAAATAACCACATCAAAGTACAAAGCTGGAGACAAGTGTCGGATATCAGATTAACATGACACTAAGAAGGACAGATTTACGGTTACTAGGAAAGTGAATATCATATAACTATTTTTCAAACCGATAAAATGCACCATAACCCTTTTAGGCGACGTATTAAAAAAAGCTTACTTCGCGTTTCGAATCATATGTTCTGGAAATGGTCCTAAAACCCTGTCCATCATGGCCAAATGCTCCAAATTCTCATGCGTCTGAAACAATGCTTTCCCCTGAAATAAGGTACAAAGTGTTGAGATTCTCAATAAGACATTTATCACAACTTCATAAGATATGAAATATGAGCCAGGATGGAGGACTGACCAAACAGAGCTCAACGAGTATGCAACCCACACTCCATAGATCGCATGAGAAGTTCCATCCCAAACCTGACATGAGTACAGCTAGATGCCATTAGTACAAGAAACTTCAACTTGAACCACAAACAAACTGACAGTGGACTCCACCCCATTAAGATGGATGATGATTAGTAGTAACAGAACTATCAAACAACAGGAGAAGCTCCCAAAGCATACAATCCTAGAGTAGACTAGAAGCATCAATTAAGTATGAACTGGCAACAAATATAGGCTAAACCATGTGTTCCGTCCCAAGAAATCAACATTTAAGAAGTTCATGTAATTCCACCTATGGCTATCGGTCACTTGGAGAAATATAAGATTTATACAAAAAACCATACTTTTATCTAAAGTCTTTATACTCTTCCCAAAAGCTATCAGTAAAAAATTATAAAGGTGAATGAGCAAGTTCTATCGTCTGACATGATGATGGACAAAATAGCAATTCCCATTGAGCAATGCAACATTTAATAGGAAGGCAGGATAGAGAAAGCACTGTTCTTAAACTCGGCAGTGTCAGACCGAGTTGACTCGACTCGGCCAAATTTAGAGTCGAGTTATTTGGCCAAGTTGGACCGAGCTGGGGTAAAACTCGACTGAGTTGACTCAACTCGGTTGGCTTTCGAGTCGAGTCCAAGTTGCGAGTTTTTGAACACCGGTAGAAAGACCGTTTTTGAGGAGACATGGATGAAAACCCAGAGTAACTTGCGGAATATAAAAGGGAAGAAACACCTAGTTTAGAATAGAAAAACAAAATTCAAACAATGTTGATACATAATTTCATCAAACTACTGGCGCTAAACATAAGGTTCAAAAGAGAAATATGTTACTGTGGAGGGACTTGGATCATATGATTGATTTCAAGCCAATATGAGCTTTGTGCCATACATCTAAATGTTCACTCTTCACCACTTCAGACATATGTGGTCAACAGAAAAATAAAGGGTAAAATTGGAAGTTAGAATCGACTCAAAACAAGGAGCTCAAACTCGCATAATTTAAGGATATTTGCCCTAGAACTTGACGGATATCCTAGGTTTGTATCGGTGGCACCATAATACACAAATCTACTACAGCCCAAATCTCCCTGATGATTACAAGTATGAAAAGGTTGCAAGTTTTGAAAACACAGCTTAAAAGTTGTAGACCTATGCTCACATGGGACAACCCACATCTCAAACAAAAGCGTGAATTTAACACCACCTCTACAGAACTAATTTACCTAAGATAATCTCAGGGGCCCTGTAATGCCTTGTTGAAACAATGGAGCTATGGTCCTGATTCTCAAAGGCCGTGCTACCAAAATCAATCAGCTTTATGGCACTTGACTTTGGCAAGCACTTGAAGTGCATCTCATCTTGTGAATTTCTCTGTAACCATCCCAAGCATTCATTCAAGATAATTGTCGAGTCCGAGCATCTGATGGCAAGAATTTGATGATTCTGAATTTACAAAGACCAAATACCTTGTAGCTTGGAACCTTTACATGGTCAGGAGACACAAGAAGAATATTTTCTGGCTTCAGATCAGTGTGAATAAGGCGTAAATCATGCATATCTACGTTAAAAAAATAGAAACATGAAAAAGAATTGTCAAGCCTGAACCTTCACAATTAAAAAAAGTCAAAGATAATATCTGTGAGATTGGTTAAGAATGAAAAAAAGAAGAGTAGGGAAAATCAAAGAATCCAAGATTGCCCACACACATGCCACAGATTCCAAAAGCTGACGTCCAAACTCCCGGACAAGTTCCACAGGAAATGGGCAGTATTTATTTCGCTTTAGAAAATCATATAAGCTCGGCCCAAGCCTCTCACATACCTGATAACAACATCGAAGTTCATTCAAAGAAAAAATTCAATATAAAGTTCACCAGTACCATAAATATACCGTAAACAAATCAAGCATCAACAACCAGTGGTTTCCCTAACCCGGAAGAATTCTACAAGTTAATTAACTCCATCCGGCTCTCTGGAGTTCCATTTGACAGAAATAAAAATAAACATCAACCCAGTCCTAGTGATACTATGCCGTACAGGTTACAACAGAAAGCAACAAATCATCTACCATCCATCCAATGGATTCTAAGTAGCAGCGATATCTACCACTTGCCAGATAATGCACTCCAACAACTTGCATGTTTCGTAAAACAGGAAGATTCCGGAGGATGCATTTTTGGACGAGCGAAAGATCTCATCAAACAAAGATTTCATCAAAAAAGATATGATAAACAGCGTTAAAATAGATAACATTGAATGGACCCCAATTGTCTAATAGATGGCAGTTATTTATAAAAGGATGGAATGTGAGTAAACCAGATAAGACTCTAAACGGCATCAGGCAGATATCAATCAAAGGACTAACTTCAAAATTATTGGAGTAAATCCAAGGGTGTACTTACAATGCAGATGTGATTGCGATAGTCAAACCACCTCCGAATTTGGACACAGCTGCAAAAAATAGTGGAGTGCAACATGTGAAAGACACAGTAGTATCATCACTTGGCAACTACGACGTCGCTAACACATACCGTGATCCATCTATATCATTTTTAGCAAGATGATTGAGGACATCAATTTCAATCATTGCAGCATTGCGGTATTTGTGTATGCTGCGAACAACCTTGACAGCTACATATTCGCGCGCTTCACGATCCCAACATTCCAAAACACGACCAAAAGTACCTGCAGTACTGATGGCTTGATACAGGGGCAGATCGAATAAAAACAAGATTTCTATAAGAAAATGAAGTTTTGACAGCACACCTTCACCCATCTTGCTAAGTATTTTATCTGCATAATTGGAGAAAAAAGCAGTATTAAAGATCAACCCATGATATGACTAGGTACCATAACCGTAAACATAAGTCATAACCATCAAGCCATATCCCATCTACTTGGGGTCGGCTAAATGAACCCTTCTTCGCCATTCATTTCTATTTGGGGCTACATCTGTTGTCCATGATATGACTAGGTAGAGGCGTAAACAAAAAATATTTGTTCCAATAAAGCAAGATAACATCAGTTCAGGATACATGGAAAACTCATGAGTTTTACCAATAGAATGAAAAATATTCCAAATTTAAAAGGATCAAACATGAAAAACAATTAAAATATCTAGCGAAATTGGCTATTTCTATTTGGATTTTGCTGTCAAAAGTGCATTAGACTGATGAAAGATGTAGTTAGCAGATGTAAACAAAATGAATAAAAACAACACATCTTCGACACTAAATAATAGTTTAAAGACGTCCGTCCGGACTCATGAAGGATAGGAACATGCAGAAAAAGTGATTAGTGTTAATTTAAAATCTGCGAATCGGTTCGCAAGCAATCTCAAAAACTAGAAGAATAACAGGACAAATTTTAAAATAAAAGCTCACGCAAACAATCCAAGGACTATTGATTTACATCATGGCTGGCTTGTGGAGAACCCCTGATTGAAACAAGCATGAAGAAGAACCCCATATCCCTTGTAAAGCAAGTCCTATTCCTCTTCTCATAAGTCATTTGATGATTTGTGGGAGTCTTCCTTCATCATCACGCTCTTCTTCTTCTCCTCCTCCACGAAGCACCACGACTCCGTATATGTGAGCATGGTTGAAATCCCCTTCTTTCACTTTATTTCTCTTTATTGCATTAGCGTTTTCCAAAGAGGAGAGCACCTTTATATGGGGTTGGCCCCACACTAGAAAACTCTAAGGAGGCCTGTCACCATGTACAAGTCCTTCCTGTATATGGTCGGCCTCCCAATAAAAAGGGGAGAGGAAATTGGAGTCGGCCACCCCACATGGATACATTTCCATGTGTGGCTAGCCTCCTATAATAAGGGAGAGAAAAAGGGGCATCGTTTCTTGGGTTTCCATAATGGTTGTCCCCTTATAAATTAGAGCAATGCTATTCAGCCCGAAGGTTTTTCCGATTCCGCTCAGCCCGATTGATGTGGGCAACGTCCAACCGGTGGTGTAAAAAACTTAAATGTCGCTAGTGGGTTTCAGACACCAGTTGCACGCTGCCATGTCAATCGGGCCGGCGAAATCAGGAAAACTTTCGGGCTGAATAGCATTTCTCTATAAATTAAGATCTTCCTCCATATCTGGAACCGCACATCAATGACACATACATGAGAGTGATAAAGTCACCCTTTTTGTACATAATGTACCCTCACAGACACGACCTAAGTCAACGTGTTTCCCGGAGCATGACCCACTTTAGCAGAACCATGTGGATCCCACATGTGGTGTCATTTAGTCAACCCTAGTCGTACTAGGACTCACTGACGAGCGACTAGAAGGAACCGTCTTGTTTTCTAATGAAAACCTTACTTCTAGCAACTCCTGGTCCTACTTGTCTTGGTGTCATTATTTATTACGGTAGGTTAGCTTGGTTGTACAAAGAGGCTAGGAGTTGAAATTTTTGGTACCTCGATGACTTTGGCTCCAACCGGACTTATGTTTCAAGCCGATGACTTTGGCTCCAAGTAGACTTATGTTCCAAATCATCTCATGACTAGACTAAGCTCCAATTAGCAATGAGTATAATTACTACTAAATCACAACTGAACCCAAAAGTCATTAAAAATTACATTAGTACCCACCTCCACTGTGTTGTTATGAACCCCTCCTTCCGGTGACGTGAAGCTTGGGATAATTGACCGTCCCCTCCCAACATAGCTCACATTCACAAGTCTCAACATTCCAAATCCTTGTGATCATCTTTAACTTTAGATTCATCTTGCCAGACTTGATGATCAGCCTCTCATGGAAGTCGCTCAATTAGACACCATGCTCCCCTCAAGGATTAAGGAATTCCAACAACATACATATGTTCCCCAATATCCAATACAAATCACTCAATGTGTAGTTAAAATCTAAAGCCCAATGTGGACTTCTAGCTTGCTAATAAATAGCAAATAGCTATCATTTTTTTAGCCCAAACTATTGATCCTAGACCGACCCGAACCAACCCGACTTTAGTGGGTCGGGTTGGTTCGGGACCTTCGGGTCTATGCCAAATTCGGATTGGTTCGGGTTTCAATATGGTATAACCGAACTAGTTTGGTTCGGTTCTGGGTTGGCTCAAACCCGAACCAACTCGACCAGAGTTGCACCCCTAACCCTCACGTCCCGAAATCCGGGTCGTAAGGGAAGGTCCACTAGTGTATATGAAGACACTACCACTTAGCCCCTACCTGATGTGGGCCTACACCCAACAGATCTCCATGTGCTTAGATATTTTTCTAATGAGATGATACATGCGCTCTATGTGCTTCCCCATTGAGTGATCCATTGTTTTCTTCACATGTGCGATGGCTACATTGTTTGTTAAAATAGAGCACAATGGGTCTTTGAATTGTCGGGTACCACATCAAGTTCCAAAAGGTACTTTCTAGGTCAAACAACATCCTTCGGTGCCCTTGACACGACAACATATTCAACTATCATAATGGAGTATGCGATGCACTTCTGCTTCACACTCTTACAACAAATGACTCCTCCACTCAAAGTAAACACAAATCCATAGATAGACTTCCTGGAGTCTGGATCTATTTGGAAATTAGAGTTTGTGTAGCCCACTGGGATTAGGTCCTCCCCATGATTGCTAAAACATAATCCTTAATCCTTCTCAAGCACTTGAGGATTCGTTTAACGGTTGTCCAATGACTGATTTCTGCTGACCATGCCTACTGCAAAACAGATATCAGGTATTCATCATTTCATCAAACTTAGAAATGTATTCAACACTCCATCCAAATCTCAAAGTCCTAAGACTCCTAAGGAGATAGAGCACTTGATTTCTGCCAACCATGCCTACTGCAAAACTTCATCCCCCATGATATAAATACTCTAGATCATGCCTACTAGGTGGTGCAAGAGAACATTGTCTTAAACCGCAATTCATGAGATACAATTCCCGAAAATCAAGTGTGAAGCCATATCCCTTGGGAGCAAAGCCCAACTTGGGCAAAACAAACACACATCAAGCACTCCAACAAACCCTAGAGACAATGAAGGAAAGGGAATATTTAGAGACGCCTCAAGGGCAGGTCCTAGAGTTCAATGCTATACGTATCAAGGATTTGGGCAATTTGTGGGTCAATGTCCAACAAAAGACTATCTTAAGAATTTTTTAATTGAAAGGATGATTATTCAAGGAGTTTCGAAAAAGAACATGATCCTAATTTAAAGGATTTTAAAAAGGATGACAATGATAATTATATTGGATTGTTAACCAAGTTTTGTGAGTGGGAGTAGTCAAGTGACTCATCACTCAACTGTGCTTTGGCACAACCAACGAAAGACTATGTCTGGCGTTGAAATTCTAACTTTCACATAATTAAATGAGAAGATAAGACTTACAAAGTCATCATTGCATTTGGAGTTGTGCGAACACGGTCCCATCCAACACCGTCACTTGGTTGAAAAGTACAATACCTCACCCAAGCTCTTGGAAAGTTTCATGGGTCGATGATTAATGAGTGTTGTCATGTCCCAATTCATATTGTATCATATAAGTACAAGGTTTGGTGTGACGTCCTCCCCATGGATGTGGGACACATCATTTTGGGAAGACCATGGTTATTTGTGCAGTATATCACAATATTCAGTAAATCAAATACAGGTACTTTTATTAATGAAGGCAAGAAAATAAAATTGAATCCTTTTGACTTTTAAAACCATGATCCCTGAGAAAAAAGGCTAAGGGGAAACAAAGAACCTTCATATAATAAGTCCCGAGGAGTTTGAAAGAGAAGTAGATCAGAAATCGATTGTATTTGCTCTGGTGACAAAAAAAAATTACTCCTGACTCTACTGATGAGGACCAACTTGAGCAATTTATTCCAGTACTAAAAGAGTTTGAGGATGTTTTTCCCAAGGGTCTCAAGGATGCACTCCCTCCTATGTGTGGCATCCAACAAGCAATTTATTTAGTACCGGGAGCTACCCTACCCAATTTGCCTCATTATAGGATGAACCCAACCGAACATGCCGAGTTAAAGTGGCAAGTCGATGAGTTAAAGACAAAGGGGTTTCTCAAAGAAAGTCATTGTTGGTACTAGATTGTTGTCTTAATGAGAAAAAGGGTTCATCAAGGAAAGTCGACAAGCAGCAATAGCTAAAATACCAAGTGCTGAGTTTCAGACAACTTGGGAAACAATCAACATTAGAGATAGGTTTTAAGTTTCAGACGAGTTATCGTTGATACTACTAGATTGTTATCTTATTTCTTGATTCTTTAATATTCTTTTGTACTCCATGATGACACAGGATTCTGTATTCCGATATGGATTATTCTAGGGCTCAACTTTAACTACACATTACATGTGGTGAACTATCAGCCGTGGACAGCTAACGAAGTTTTAATGAAAAAGTTCGGGCAGAAACCATGCTCCATGATCCAACTCAGGAAATGAAATGTACAGAGTTCGACTCCTCTCCACTAATTGTCGCTCCACTACTAGTTGTGGGGTGCCATTGGATGCACTCAGCCCCAAAAATTAAACTGCATTCAGCCCCACCTGTGAGGGATGAGTGCACTGAATGGATCCCAACAACTAGTGGAGCTACAATTAGTGTAGAGTGGTTGAACTCCTTCCCTTTTGCTGAATTAAGGAAATCATCTGAATATTCGTATAATCATATCATAAAGTTCAGGGGGAAAAAATCTTTTTTTATGATTTCAGTCATATTGAAATCAACAGAACGCGAATCAATTATTCAAAAAGAAAAAAAGAAGGATATACTTACATCGAGGAGTGAGATTTTCTCCGAGATCAAACACATAGTGACCCTCCCGATCGTCTTCCCTCCACGGAGGTGACGCACCTCGCGCAGCGGCCGGAGCCGTCTCATTCCGATGACCAGCCTACACAGATCCACCGAGAGCCATGTCCAGTACCGATTCAAAATCCAACACAAGAAAACCCTAACCCTAGCTTCCCTCATCTAGCTCCTCGGAACCCTAACCCTAGCAGCAACTGTGCGAGAGCGGACCTCTCGTTCGGGAGGTGCGACGTCCCACGCAAGCCGAGGCCGCTTCCTCTTTCGCGGGTTTTCCATCTAATCCGATCACCAACTTCAGAATTTTATGAGATTTCGCTTCGGTCTTGATCCCTTCGATCCCTGCCCCTGCGTCAAACGGATAAGAGGGCACAAAAACCCTAGAAATTTGGACGAGAAGCTGCAAGCACAAATGGATCAACAAAGAGATGGAGGCGACCAAAGCGAGATTAGGGCTAAGCACCTGGGAACCAGAAAGGGCGAGGAGGTTCTTGAATGGATATAGAACTCGCTTCGTCTCAAGTGTTCCACGTGACATCAAACAACTAACGTGTTCCTCAGCTTCTAAAATGCAGCTCCCGCAACTGCAGTCGTCCGATCAATCGAGCCATGCGTTACAGCATACAAGTTTCAGGCTAACTAGTTTATACCACGCTGGATAATCAAGATAAACAAACGGCTGTGGTTGTGGCATCACCTGATAGTTCGTAGGAATAAGGGACATTTGATGTAGTTTACACGAATCCAAACGAAAAATACTAGATAGCCAACTCGTTTGCCAACTTCTGGTTGCCAACTTGACGAGGAAGGATCACAGCCGTTCGTTGCACACAATCGATACATCACACTAGATCCCAACTGTTGTGGGTGCAAAATCTGGCTAACGCCCGAGGGTAGAACCCGCAACCGTGCCTGGGGCCACGGACACGACAGTGGGACTTGCAGCCCTGCTTGCGACCTATTGGCGACGCCCGACCGCCAGCGACCGACCGACCGATTGGTCGGTCGCTTGTGCAAGCCCGACCACTCGGTCGGCCTCAATCCTGTCTAGGTCGGGTGCCTGGACCCCTCTAGTATCCGACCCCCACTTTTGCGACTGGTCAACATTGACTGACTGACGGGTCGGTCGGCCATCAGTAATCGATCGATCGGTCGGTCGTCGATGACCGACCGATCGATCGGTTGTCGATCACCGACCGACTGATGGTGATCGATAGGTCACCCCTCATGTCGGTCCTTTACCCCGTCGGTCTACCCCTCCGATGGCGTCCCCAGACAGCGGGTCAGCAAACAGACTCCTAGTCGGGCCTTGGCAGCGGGTCGGTAGACGCGAGGGTCGACACCGGATAGCGAGTCGACAGACAGACTCTTGGTCGGCCCTTGGCAGGGGTCGGCAAATGCGATGGTCGACCCCGAACAGTGGGTCAAACAGACTCCTGGTTGGCCCTTGGCAGGGGGTCGGCAGACGCGACTGGTGACCTTGGACAGCGAGTCAGCAGACAGACTCCTTGTCGGCCCTTGGTAGGGGGTCGGCAGATGCGACAGTCGACCCCGGACAACGAGTCGACAGACAAACTCCTGGTCGGCCCTTGACAGGGGGTCGGCAGATGCGACGGTTGACCCCGGACAGCAGGTCAATATACACTCTTTATCGGCCCTTGGCAGGGGGTCGACAGACACGACGATCGACCCCGGACAACAGGTCGGCAGACAGACTCCCAGTCGACCCTTGGTAGGGTTTTGGCATACTCTCTTCAACACACATCAAAAATGCCTAGGCATCGACAACCATGAATTTGAAGCCAATCCAACTCAAAGCTCATGGTGGACCTCACATCAAAAACAAGGAATCGATAGACACTGCGGTCGGCCCCTGACAGCGGGTCGGCAGACGAAACTTTGGTCGGCCCTAGGCAGGGGGTCGGCAAATCCTTTCCAATGCTCATTGAAGCCACTTCGACATCACAAAACCAGTTTTACACCATGGAGTTCTAGCCAACTAGGTTAGCACCTACCTAGCTAGGAGAGGGTAACAATGGGTGTAAAATCTAGCTAACACTTGACGGTGGGATCCACCAGCTCTACCTGGGGCCCATGGAGATGATGGTGGACCCTGTCAGCCCTGCCTGGGATCCATAAAGATGATCTGGGGCCCACAAAGATGATCTGGGGCCTGGTAAATCCCCTCGGATATTTACCAAAATCTTAGATATTTCCAAACCTCTATAAATAGTACACCCATCAAATATTCGAGGATCAGAATTTATTATTCCACATCCTACTTTCTGTCTTCCAAAAGCTCTTTGCACATTCTGGTAATCAGACTCTAGTCAAGCCTACTACACCCTCTATTTACTTATATAAGCACTCCTTGGTCTGTCGAAAGTAGCTTTACATTTTCAGAGTTAGTGGATTCAAAGATTGCGTCCTACTACACGGAGACGTAGGCTTCGGCCAAATTTCGTCACCACATCTTGTGTCAACTTTCTTTATCTCTCTCTCTCTACTCTACATTGTCTATGTAACAGCTCAGCACGTGATAGCTCTGCCTCCCACATCAGCTACATCTCGAAGGTCAACACCTTCCATCGATTATTGGAGGGGAACCGTACGACGGCCGTAATCTCTCCCCACAAGGGTTATCCGCCACCAGAAAGATAAAAAAGAGCTTTCTTAACTATTTTATTTCTAATTTTTTTTCTACAAGATAGAATGAGATCCACTGGGAATCTATCTGATCAAAGTCTAAAGATTTCTCCTTTCTTGCCTTTTGGCTTTTACGAGACTCATCAGTATGATCAAATATAACTCGTGGATTCAAATGAGATGATTCAACCACTAACTCATCTCTAGAAATCTAAATGTCAGATTCTTTAAACTCAAATATTAATAAGTTCTCAAAGAACTCTACATCTCTGGATTTCATAATGGTATTAGGCTCCAGGTCCAATACTCTAAATGCCTTGCTATTTTGTGCATATCTAATAGCTCTAGGACCTAATTTGGTCTTCTTAGGTTCTGGAACCCTGCAATAGGCTAAACAGTCTCATACTCTAAGATAACTTAGATTAGATTTTTTTCATTTTTATACCTTATTTGGAGAGACCTTAGTCTTCTTAGAATGTATCATGTTAATGTTATGATATGCAGTTAAAAGAGCTTCACTCCAAAGACCTAAAGATAGTTTGGAGGCAACTAAGATAGCATTAACTATTTTCACAAATGTTCGAGGTTTTTTTTCAACTAAACTGTTTTGTTGGGGTATGTACGGTGCAGTACACTGATAAATAATATCATGCTCTTCACTGAAAGTAAACAAATCATTAGAGAAATATACTCCTCTATTACTACGCAACATCTTAATCTTGCGATTAAGTTGATTTTCAACTTTTGCTTTAAATAATGTAAACATATTAAAATTTTCATCTTTATATCTCAACAAATAGACGTAAGTGAATATCGAGTAATCATCAATTAAAGTAATGAAATAAGTAACACATGACATCATTGTAACCGTAGAATTATAGCAGAGTTTATCTCGCTAGTCAGGACAGAAGTATTCCTCCGATAATGATACTCATATAATTGCAAAGGATTCCCTATTGAGGCAGATCATGCTAGTATAATTATAGCCAGCAGATCATGTTTTACTCGTGTTCATGGTTAGAAGAGAGTAGAGATATGTATATTCCATTGGATATTACCCTTGTACCAGTATAAGGATTTGACATCGATGTCTGAAGGTCCGAGCGTAAACTTGTTGATGCCAACATGCTTAATGGAATTATATATGTTTTAGTGTACGAGCTAGGGTAGAGACTCAGTGAAGCCTTTTGCACTCAGCAATATCCTCGGAACCTCAGCATTCGAGGATGAGGCTTTTTTAGGCACATGTACTTAAAGGCCTCCTTACAACTTCAACATTTGAATATCAGAACCACTTAAAGTGGCCAAAGCCAATTATTAGTAACAACATGCATGACATCATCAGTATATGAATCAGTTATACATGTTGCGTATATATTAAGCAACATTATCAATTAACCATGCCACGTCGGTTGAAAACGGTTATGTGAATGATTTATGGTATAAGTCAATGATTTATTTTCTTGCCACGTCAGCCATGCAGCTGTGGATTGGTTCCAGTTGACTAATTGACCAGGATATTGTTGCGATCGGGTAAGAATCCTCTAATATGCAAAACCTTGTGCAAAACCAACCTAGAGGTTTGAGAATTTAATAAAACTTGATACATGTGCTTCCTATGCCAAGTTGATCATCTTTACCAAAAATTATTAAATTCTAAAACCTCTAGGGGCATCAAATGTTAGAAGACTTATCAGCCAACCATAAAAACTGTTAATTTGAATATCATATTTGATAAGCCTATAGGTTTTAAATTTTGATTATTTTTTGTGAGGATGATCAACTTGACATAGATATATATATATATATATATATATATATATATATATATATATATATATATATATATATATATATATATATATACACACACACACAGAGAGAGAGAGAGAGAGAGAGAAAGAGAGAGGAATGTTACAGTGAGCTGTGAGCTGCGATTTTAGAAAGTGAGCTGCGGGTATTTTCACCCCCCTAGAAGTTATGGAATTTGATGAAAATTGGTGAGGGTATTGTCTAGGGTTAGATGATCATCCTCACCAATTTTCATCAAATTCCAAAACTTCTAGGAAGGTCAACTGGTCGAAGCAAAATTTGTTGTCACAGTCACCGTTAAAATATGCAGATTTTGCTTTGACCATTTGACCCCCCTAGAAGTTTTGGAATTTGATGAAAATTGGTGAGGATGATCATATTACCTTAGACAACACCCTCACCAAATTTCATCAAATTCTAAAACTTCTAGGGGGGTCAAAATACCCGCAGCTCATTTTCTCCTATCGTAGCTCACAGCTCACAGCTCGACAATATGCTGAAATTCGTCCCCCCTTTCTCCCTGCCAGACCCCGCGCCCCTCTCTCTTTTCCTCTCCGCACGATTTATCTATTTTTCTCTCTCTCTCTCTCTACGCGTCCCTCTCTCATCAAACTGCTCAGCCCGTCCCCCCCCCCCCCCCCCCTCTCTATCTCTCCGGTAGCCTAGGGTTCAGGCCGTCGAAGTCCTCTAGCGCTGCACCCGGCCTCGATCCGATGCTCGCTGCTCGCAAGCCCTAGAAATAGGGATCCCCCTCGCCATCTCCTCTTTACCGAGAAGTCCTCGATGGTCCCCTCCCCGCCTGACCCGGCCACTGCTGCCGCCGCCCTCACCCATGACGACTTGAAGCGGATCGCTGCCCACCGCACCGTCGACATGGTCGAATCCGGCATGGTCCTCGGCCTCAGCATTGGCTCCACCGCCTCCCACGCCCTCGACCGCATTGGCGACCTCCTCCACCGTAGCATCCTCACCGACATCGTTGGTGTCCCCACCTCCAAGAAAATGGAGGCCCACGCCGCCGCCGTCGGCATCCCGCTCTCCGACCTCAACGCCCACCCCGTCGTCGACCTCTCCATCAACAGCAAGGACGAGGTCGACCCCTACTCAACCTCAAAATATATGTTTCTTTCCCTTTCTTCTTCTTCTTCTTCTTCTTCTCTCTCTCTCTCTCTCTCTCTCTCTCCTGTTCTCTCTTTTTTTTCTTCTTTTTTTTCCCCTTCTCATTCCGTTTCTGAACCAATTGAGACACCCTTTCCAGCCACTCTTTTTTTCTCCTGCTCAATCTCAATATGTGTGTGTGTGTGTGTGTTCTGGTGCTTCGAATCAGTTTTTGTTTTAGATCCAATGCTCTCCCTCTCTCTCTTTTCTGGTGCTTTTATTTTGTTCCTTGATCTGTTTGTTGTTTGCATAACAGCGTCAAGGAGAGGACGGGGTAGAGAGAGGAGAGCCGGTTGACGCATAGCAGGAAGAAGGGGGATTGCCATGGAGACTCTCAGACTGATGATGAGGTTTGCTCCAATTTTTTTTTTTTCTTCTGTAGATAGAATTCTGGGTTTGAATTGGGTAAAAGATAATTATGGACTCTCTCTCTCTCTCTCTCTCTCTCTCTCTCTCTCTCTCTCTCTCTCTCTCTCTCTCTCTCTCTCTCTCTCTCTGTTTGGTTGATGGGTTGGCTTTTATTCATGTTCGTTTCTTTTTCTTTTTTTCCAAGGAATCTCTTCCTCTTTTTTTTTTCTTTTTTCCCCAACTCCAACTAGCTCTGCTTTGAATTTTTTTCAAAATTTGATGGACCTAGATGTTTCAGAATGTGGGTGTTCTATCTAAGGTAAGGTACTGGATCCGTGTCATTCTTCAGCTTTAGAGCGTTGGTGTTGGACATCTCTTATAGGTCAGTGGCATTTCATTGTTTCTTTTCTTTTGATTTCTTGAAATGGGTTTTTGGTACTTAGCAAAATTGTCATTAATTCCAAGCTTTGCACCATTAGGGGTATGAATTTGTAGTATTTTAGGGTTCGTATTGGTGTAGATTTATGATGATTTGATTGGGGCTTCTATTCAAATTAGTATATTTGTTGAATTTTAGATAAAACTTGTGGAGTTTTGCCACCATTAGCATGATTTCTCTTTCAGTATTTCTAACTAGAGGATAAAAATTACCTTCAATTGGAGGTGGTTTTCGCTGTTTTGCACTTTAACCAATCCTATTGTTGATTGAAAATTCTAGAGATGCAGCCGACTGAAACTTGGGCCATGACCAAGCGTAGCAAGGATTTCGAGCGAGAGGAACTTTTAATGGTGATGACTGGCCATGGGTAGCACAGTCATAGTTTCGAGCGAGAGGAATGATATCACCACTCATGATTGAAGCCGTAATCTTTGGAGATCTTCCCAATCAAGATCTCCTCTCTTCACCGGCTAGCTCCCGCACCACTCGGTGATCTCCCTCTAGTGATCGAAACTGTAATCCCCTCTTCATTTGATTAGTAGTATGTGATAATTGGTTCAACATAATTTAGATGGCTATTTTTTCGAAGTTCATATGAAAGCTTGCATTCTCTTTTTGAACTTCCATTGATCATTTCTTTCTGATGGCAGCTTTACCGAGACAAATCAAGATGCTCGGATGATGTCGGAGAAATTAAAGATGATGAGTTGGAAAATTTGGACTTTGAAAGAGACCCTCACCGATATCGTCGAGTACTATCGAAAAATAGGTCTGCTAGAAAAGAACTGAAGTGCCATCGTCTCCATCCCCCCTTAGAAATTCATTGCCGCCATCAGAGGGATGATCATAGTTTGCTAGCTGTGGAGTTGATGTTATAAATAAAATTGGCAGTATTTTTAGATGAATTTCGAAATCTAAGGGGTAATGTTTTACCTGCAAATCATCACCTTCGTTAGTAAGACTATAATCTTATCTTCTGTATTACAATCTAAGAGCAAGAGTTATGCCTTGTTCTTATCATGCAAGAATCTAGAATCTGACGTGTTAGTGTGCGTATATACTTAGCCTTGCTGTATTTTCTGGTTATTACCAACTAGGTATCTTGGTAGTAGTGAACGAGTATTTTCTCATCAAGGTGCACAAGTTTGATTTGTTGGAGTGATTTTGGATCTGATTTTGCATTGTCTTTTGATTTTGGATCCAAAATCTGATGTTTTTTATCACCTTGATTAGAAGGTTTGGGGTTTATGCCATGAAATCATCAACGATGATGTAACCATTTGGATATTGGGTTTTTGTAATCCATCTTAATTTTCAAATTTACTCGGGTATTTGCATCTAAACGATATCGTAACCTATCCAGATTTTGGATTCAGATTAAGCTCGGGTATTTGCATCAAATTTTTCAAACAAGATTTTGGATGTTGGGTTAAGATTTGAAAATCTGGTTTTTGATGTTGGGATTTTGTGGTTGGAAAGTATAGAAAAATCTGGTCGAAATCTTTACTTGGTTGTCAGCACTAATCTACAATTTTTGGTGTTTTTTACTAATCTTATAAATTGTAGTTGTATGGGTTTTTTTGCCCTCTCAAGAGATACATTTCCTCAAAATCCCAATGTTTAATGATTTAGGTAAGTGAAAAGTATTTTTTTTTCAATTGGTGCGACATGGTGGTTTCTAATCCGTTGTATGGTTGTTTGCTACCCTAAACTTCAGATTGGAAGGGCTCATTGTTATGCCAATTTGTTAATTGTAATTTATCCATTATTGACTTTATAGAAACAACATACTGTTGAGCTAGCTCAAAGCCTTCAGATGTCATTCTTCTAAACAGGCTCAAGGCCTCGGACTAATATCCGTATCGCATGGCTCCACAGACCATCGCGCTGCACAAGCTGTGATCCGAGCACTCGGTTGTGGTTTTGGTGGTGGAGGAGATGGCCTGTGACCAACAGAATGGCATGCAGCTTTCTAGCTTCATGCAGAGTAGAAGTGGATCTCAAATGAAGGAAAAGTATGTCGTGGGAGAATTGAGGGGGGTCTGACAGCTGATTGGAAAAACATAGAGGGGAGTGCTGGTGGGGTTTGCAGGATCTGTTTTGGTTCTTGTAGAGTGGAGACGTGAAGAGTTTGAGGTGTCCAAGTCTGGGTCTCGACGACATCTTCTCATAATTATGTCCCAACCCAAGTGTATTTCTTGACTACGTACGAGTTGGGTTATAGCGTGGGTTGTTGCTATTTGCACCCCACAAATTTGTATATTGGATGCTAAAAAAAAAACATTTGATTCCAATCATAGACCGGGATCCATCGAATGTAGTTGTTGGGACTTTGAAGTGTTGTATTTTAAGAAGCACTGCTTATTTATGCGGTCCATCCATATCTTGAGAAATCATATGTTTTTATCAATTGGGTTTTGATGGATAGGGTGAAATCATGCAAACGCAGGTCTGTTATGATTGGAGCAAGGGTGTTGCACATTCGTCAAGTGCTATGACATATTTACTTCCCGTATGAAAAAGCTCAAGAAATGAAACTGGCATGGTAATCTCTTGGCGATGAGAGCGTCATCGACGAATTATGTTGTTTTTATCAAGTGTGGGCTCTTCACCCGAATATGGGTGACCCAACCGATTGTGGGCGTTGTTGAGCCAATTTTGCCACCCCATTCGAGTGTTGACAGATACGAGCATTAACACTGCTCACAAAATATTATATATCGTCTTTCCTAAAATATTATCATCGCTCATGAAATTTTGTTATCACCCTTGAAATATTGTCACCACTCTCGAAATTTTTTGTTGTCACCTTTGAAATATTGTTACCTTCCTTGAAACATTGTTCTTGCCCTCGAAATTTTTTACAAGCCAATAGGCACGGGCATTAGAATACTATGATCGCTCACGAAATATTGTTATCACCCTCAAAATATTATCTCTTTCGATATATTGTCGCCACCTTTGAAATATTTTTTTGCCACCTTTGAAATATTGTCACCTGCCTCAAAGTATTGTTCTCGTCCTCGAAATCTTTTTCGTGCTGACAGGTAAGGGAATTAGTAGTGTGTGTGTGTGTGTGTGTGTGTTTGTGTGTGTGTGTGTGTGTGTATGTGTGTGTGTGTGTGTGTGTGTGTGTGTGTGTGTGTGTGTGTGTATATATATATATATATATATATATATATATATATATATATATATATATATATATATATATATATATATATATATATATATATGGGACGGGGAGCCTGGACCTCAGGTGCAGCGGGGATGCTGCACCCGTGCCCTGCGCGCGCGCCACGTGGCGTTCCATGTGAAATCTGATCGGAAATAGCCCCGTAAGAGACCGCATACGCATGGGACGAATATCAGTCGTCCGATCAAGTTAATCGAACGGACCCGTGAACACCCGGCCTCGCTGTTACTGTGGCGGGCACAGTAACAGCGAGAATCGCTTATGGGGGAATCCCATTCGTTTGTTCAGCCGATCGGGTGGCTGAAAACAAAAATCGCGATTACTATAGCCGCTACAGTAACCGCGAGATTGCTTTCAGCCGTCCGATCGCAGGATCCAATGGATTGGATTCACCGAACGGCCAATTGAATCCCAAAAGAATTCAATCCGTTGGATCCTGATGATCGGACGGCTGAAAGCAATCTCGCGGTTACTGTAGCGGCTACAGTAATCGCGAATTTTGTTTTCAGCCGCCCGATCGACTGAACAAACGGATGGGATTCCCCCATAAGCAATTCTCGCTGTTACTGTGCCCGCCACAGTAACAGCGAGGCTGGGTGTTCACGGGTTCGTTCGATTAACTCGATCGGACGGCTGATGTCCATCCCGTGCGTATACGGTCTCGTATGGGGCTATTTCCGATCAAATTTCGCACGGAACGCCATGTGGCGCGCGCGTAGGGCACAGGTGCAGCGTCCCCGCTGCACCTGAGGTCCAGGCTCCCCGTCCCCATATATATATATATATGGGTCAGGATCGGATGACCCAGCAAAATTTGACCCAGCAAATAACCCAGCACCCTTTGAGGCACCTAGAGGTTTTAGAATGGGTTAATTTTTTGTAGACATGTTGTCTATGATATGTTGATCATCCTCACAAAATATCAGCCCATTCTAAAACCTCTAGGTGCATCAAATGAGATATTCAAATCAACGGTTAAAATTGACAGTAAAAAACCGTTGATTTAAAGAGTGCATTTGATACACCTAGAGGTTTTAGAATGGACTGATTTTTTGTGAGGATGATCAACATACCATAGACGACATGTCTACCAAAAATCAGCCCATTCGATAACCTCTAAGTGCATCAAAGGGTGCTGGGTTATTAATGAGTCAAAATTTGCTGGGTGCGGTGCGTGCGATGCGTGCGATGCACGCAACAGTGCATCAGACGGCTGCTGCGGTGCGCCGCAAGCACCGCACGCCGCATCCTAACACCCCTCTCTCTCTCTCTCTCTATATATATATATATATATATATATATATATAGGTCAGGTTCAATCGACACTGTTTTTGCACTCAATTTTTTACACCGATTTTCAAAACCATTAGATAGAGGTTTCAGAATTTCTTGATTTTTTGTGAGCATAATCACCTTACTAGATAGCACGTCCACAAAAAATTAGAACATTCTAAAGCCTCTAAGTACATCAAAACTAAAAGGCTTTATCGACTTTCCATTTTAATCATTAATTTGAAGAGCACGTTTAATAAGTCTAAAGGATTTAGAATGTGCTGATTTTTTGTGGATGTGTTATCTAAGACAAGATGATTATGCTCATAAAAAATCAAGAAATTCTAAAACCTCTATCTAATAGTTTGAAAATCGGTGTAAAAAATTGAGTGTAAAAACAGTGTCCATTGAACCTGACCCATATATATATATATATATATATATATATATATATATATATATATATATATATATATATATATATATATATATATATATATATATATATATATATATATATATAGGGGTATGCTATAATGCAGCATGCGGTAAGTGCGGCACCATACCGCAGCTGTCTGATGCACCCGCTGTGTGCATCGCATGCACGCAGCAGTGCATCAGACAGTTGTAGTGCGGTGCCGCACTTACCGCATGCCCATATATATATATATATATATATATATATATATATATGGGTCAGGATCGGATGACCCAGCAAATAACCTAGTACTCGTTGATGCATTTAGAGGTTTTAGAATGTGCTGATTTTTTGTAGGCATGTTGTATATGGTATGTTGATCATCCTCACAAAAAATCAGCCCATTCTAAAATCTCTAGGTGCATCAAATGCACCTAGAGATTGAACCTGACCTATATATATATATATATATATATATATATATATATATATATATATATATATATATATATATATATATATATATATATATATATATATATATATATATATAGAGAGAGAGAGAGAGAGAGAGAGAGAGAGAGAGAGAGAGAGAGAATAGGGAATACGGTCCTCCCGACTAGCCAATACGCTAGTCCTCCCTTCAATTTGGGGGCCACATGGTACTTTTTAACTGGGGTTAGGGGTTGGTAAAGGTGGGTACACCTATCCTAACAATGATCATAAAAAAAATTTAAAAAAAAATATGTCAAGTGGTATTTTTAAATTAACCATAGCAATGGCTATTTGCCCACTACAGTTTACCGTTAAATTTGTCGATCGTTGATCGGGTTGTTTTAAGTTTTTTTTTTAAATCTTGATCTAAGTAAAGTGTATTGACCATTTATAAAAAAATATATGGTTAAAAATTGTCATGTGGCACCCAAATTAATGGGAGGATTAGCGTTTTGGCTAGTTGGGAGGACCGTGTTCCCTATTCCCATATAGAAAATAGGGAACACGGTCCTCCCAATTAGCCAACACGCTAGTCCTCCCTTTAGTTTGGGGGCCACATGACATTTTTTAACTTGGGTGAGGGGTTGTTCAAAGTGGGTACACCTCTCATAACAATGATCAGTGAGATAACTCTTATATGAGATACTTGTGAGAAACCTATCTAGATGTTTACGAATTTGATGAAAATTGGTGGATGGGCTATGTATGGTAAGTTGATCATCCTCACCAAAATTCATCAAATTCTACAACCTCTAGGCGTAAAAAATTTGCTATTCAAGTTTATGGTTTTTGTGGACGATCGATAAATGTTCTAACATTTGATGCCCCTAGAAGTTTTCAAATTTGATAAATTTTAGTGAGGACGATCAACATGCCATACATAGCACACCCATCAAATTTCATCAAATTATAAAACCTCTAGATAGGTTTCTCACAAGTATCTCATATAAGAATTATCTCAATGGATCACTACCCTATATATATATATATAAGGGATGCTGGATCTGAGGTGTACCGTCGTTGTTAAACCTCAGGCATTGTTTAACCATCGTAGAAGTTTTGGAATTTGATGAAATTTGGTGAGGGTGTTGTTTAGGGTAAGATGATCATCCTCGCCAATTTCCATCAAATTCCAAAACTTTTAGGGGTTTCAAATGGTCGAAGAAAAATCAGCCGTCCGCAGTCACCGTTAAAATCTATAGATTTTGCTTAGACCATTTGAGCCCCCTAGAAGTTTTGGAATTTGATGAAAATTGGTGAGGATGATCATCTTACCCTAGACAACACCCTCACCAAATTATATAAAATTCCAAAACTTCTAGGGGGTAAACAAGCGAGTGGTGCAGCAATGATGCTACACCTTGGGTGCAGGCTCCTCGCCCCCATATATATATATATATATATATATAT
>OX393559.1:5691327-5743827 GCA_947650365.1 Chamaelirium japonicum | reverse complement strand
TCTGTCTATTTCAGTTGTTAATTTGATGAGCTTATTTGAAATGCTTAGAGGTTTCTGAACTTGCTGATTTTTTTTATGAGTATGATCATCTCAATATAAATATCATCTCAACAAAAAATTAGCAAATTAAAAAACCTCTATATATGTTAATATAAGAACATGCATTGAAGCCTTTAATGCATGGGTATACAAAGTCATGCTTCTTTATATATATATATATATATATATATGGGGATGGATACTCTTACTCATGGCCTCTTACTCATATAGTTACCTATGATCCGGGCCGTCTGACGTACGTGTAGGCACACAAATTGTGTCTAACCCTAACTCGACTCGCATGCGCCAATTTGGAGGCAAACCCGACACGCACTCCGACCCGGACCCGACTCGCATGTATCAAGTTGGAGGTGAACCTGACACGCTCTCCGACCCGGACCCGACTCGCATGCACCAAGTCGGAGGCAAACCCGACACGCACTCCGACCCGGACCCGACACGCACTCGTACCCAGACCCGCACCAAGCAAAGGCCAGGTGGGCCCATCCTCAAATGGGGCCCACCCGGCCCTCCTTCTAGAAACCCGAGCCCCCTACCCGTGGGTAGGGGGTGGCCTGCTATGCAAGGAAAAGAAAAGAAAAGAAAAGAAAGAAAGAAAAGGAAAGAAAAGAAGAAAAAAGAAAGAAAGACCGCTATGTGCAGGGGGAGGTTGCGTATGACGTCTACTTATGCGTGGATCTACGCCGATCCCTCGATCCGACGAACAAGAAGAAGAGTCGGATCGCCATCGATTTCATGTGCAAGATTCAGCCATTATTACCCCGCCAGAAAAGAAAAGCAAATAAAAGTTTATTCCTCTCTTCAATTGAAGAATAAATCTTGGGTATTTATGGGGGAGATATTAAAGGGATTCAAAATTAACTTTCTCATATCTCTCCCCTCCCCCCTTCGCCTATAAATAGAGGGGGAGGGGGAAGGCTCAAGGGGTGGAAAAGGTCGGAAGCTGAAGACGAAGCGAGGAAGCTCTGCAGAAGAGGAGACACGCTCTTCATCGACCCAAGACTTCATGAGGCACAGGCAAGCTTATCCCTTTGGGACCGGCTTAGTCCATTGAAAGCCTTCATCAACGTGAAGACCCTTGCACAAGAAGATCAAGTTTTCGACTCCGTGCACGAAGAAGAAAGCTCGGAGAAGAAGAACCCTTTGACTCTGAAGACGCCAGAAGTAAAGGCCGGAGAAGAAGATCGGAGCGGCACCTCCCCGTCGTCTCCAACAAGCCTTCGACTCCGATCAAGCCCAAAAGCCCGAAGAAGAAGACCGAAGCGTCATCACCCGTCGCCTTCGATAAACGTCCACTCCATTCACGAAGAAGAAAACTTGGAGATGAACACCCGAAGCGTCGCTACACCCGTCGTCTTCAAATCAAAGCCGACGCTATATATATATATATATATATATATATATATATATATATATATATATATATATATATATATATATATATATATATATATATATATATATATATATATATATATATAATGCGGCATGCGGTAAGTGCGGCACCGCACTACAGCCGTCTGATGCACGCGTTGCGTGCATAGCATGCACGCAACGGTGCATCAGACTGCTGCGGTTAGGGGTGGGACTTGGGCGGGTCTGACCCGAACCCGACCCGCCCAACCCGAACAATGGACAAACATGGGCAAAGATTGTTAAAAACTTGGACGGGTTTGGACAAAAATAGATCAACCCGATTTCAATTTGGACGGGTTTGGGCACCGATCTCCCCAACTTGAGGAACCCGAAAAAGTGACACACTAAGGTGGAATGCTTTGATAGTTTTTTTTTTATGGAAATCAAAGACCGCCTATTTGATGTTGAATGATAATAATTAGTTTGAAATATGTGAGGATATGAGTTGGACTTTATGTTTTTGTTATGCAAATGAAAGATTTTTTTTATCCAATTCAAAAATCTATTCGATTTTTTTTACCATCTATTTACGTGCACAAGCATTTCTAATTGGGCAACCCGTCCAACCTGCTTATTATTTTGTAAATTGGGCAACCCGAGCAACCCGAGGAACTAGAATGGGCAAACACGAGTTGGACTTCCACGGGTTCCCCGGGTTCCACGGGCAAAACGGGCAAAGGTTTGTGCAAGTCGGGTTGGGCATGGGCAGACCCTTCAACCCGCCCAACCCGCCCAAGCCCCACCCCTAGCTGCGGTGCGGTGCCTCACTTGCCGCATGCTGCATTATAGCATTTCTCTCTCTCTCTCTCTCTCTCTCTCTCTCTCTCTCTCTCTCTCTCTCTCTATATATATATATATATATATATATATATATATATATTGGTGATCTAATTAACTATAATGATAAGTAGAGACCAAGAGTTATGAAGTTTCATTTTTCGTAACTTTTTCCAATATAAAATCTTAAAGAAAATCCTTCCGTTAAGCTCGGATGAAATGTATTGTAGTACAAGGCTGCAAAGCAAATGATCTCTTGCTTTCTGGTGCAAGTACCAATTTTACTGTAAAAAGAAAAAGCAAAAGAAGAAAAAAGACTGATATTACAAGGATTTATTGAAATTAGAGTGAAATAAGATGTCCCTATACAATCCATCACTGTCAGAGCTTTTGCCCCTTCCCCTTCAATCTGAACCCTTCAAAAATGAACCAAAACAAATCGCCAAGAAATTTGGCAACCCCCTCCACCTCATTGAAAAGAAGAGATTGGGAATGTATCCAATTCCCGAATCAGTGGACGAGATACGTCACGACGAGCGCGATGATCATGAGGGCATAAGCGATCCCTTGGTCGATGCTCTTGGCTGCATTGATATAATTTGAAAAAAAAAGATTAAGATACATGAAATCATATGGAGCACATCAGAAAACCCAGGCCACCATTGCCGATCCCAAGCCAGGATGAGAAAGGCCGAGGGTTGACGTTAATTAGGTTGGAAGCCATACGTAAAAAAATCCAACTCAAACTATGAAATAAAGTAAAAATAAAAATCTAATTAAATATGAATAACAAAGAATGATGATCTATATATGCGTACCGTCACCGGTCGAAGCTTCTGTTGTTGTTGGAGACGACGCCATAGCTCGGCCAACAGACACGTGGGCAAGTATCGCAAAGAGGATACCGGGAAGAAGTGCATGAAGGACCTTATGATCCATTATGATAAAGAAGGCGACGTTGAGGAAGAAAGTAGATAAGAACAACAAAGCAAATGAGATGGGTTTAGCAAGAAGCTAGGCTATGAATTAAGCATGGGAGCCATGATCATGAGCCAACATATATAGGATGCCATCGATCTGTCCTTGGTGGTGGTGCAGTGCGGCTGCAATTAATGGGAAAGTGACGCGTTGAGGTTTTCCTTGTCAAAGGTTTGACTAGAGAGGCGCCGGGGCAGCTTACCAGTTGACTTCGCCGTTGGACAAGTTACATCACCGTTTGAGCACCGAATCACATGTTATCTTCTCTCTCTTACGCCTTGGCCCAAACTGTGACGTACGTGCTTCGATAAGCACGATACTCTAACCTAGATGAGCTTGTTGTGTGAGAAAACAAAACAAGAAATTATGAGCCAAAGAGGGTCATGTGTTTAGGATCGCAACATGATTGTTTATCAAAGAAGCCCAACAGTAGCTCGGTCCGTTTACTTTGCATTCGGTCATGCGATACCGAATGTATCTATATCTCAATTAGCCATCATAGATCGAGTACTCAACATTTGACTGAATGGGTTATAGATGCATTCGACATCGTATGACCGAGTGCACAGTAAAGTGGACGGACTGCAATGATCGAATGTAGAAGAAAAAGAAGGAAGAGGAAGGAGGATGGACGACAATTAGACTGGTGGTCGGCTCGACGACGACCTATATGGGCGACGGCGTCGAGCCATGGTAGCAGGTGGTCGCTGACTTGTACCACATATTACTGGAGGTATCACAATTATAGGTACTACATGACTTAAGATTGTTCCTAACAATTGTGCTGCTCCTACTAATATATGTCAATTTTAACGGACGATGTGACCCCATGATTGAGCAGTAAGCAAGTGCAGCAAATCTTTTGGGTCTGCTCTCCAACAACCAAGCAGGGTAGGTGGAGGGTGACTCATGAAGGACATAATAGGGGTCATTTCGTTTGTTTATTATCCCGGTCTTCCTTCCTCTTCGGTGGCCGTACTTTGATATTTGGAGGGATGCAGTCATGGATGAGGCTCACAGTTGCATGGTCTCGTGCCTCTTTCTGTGCAGCACCTTGCGGCGTTGAAATTATTAATTAGCCAACCGCGTGCGGCAACCGGAGTTGTTTGTGCTCAGATCTCTCAAGGGAAGGCACGGATCCATTGAGGGGTTTAAGCCAAATTAAATCATAGCCGTTCTATTGCATGACATTTGGGTTTGAGTGCAATTCATGTGTAACGGACGGCCATAATTAAATCCAGAGCTGAATCATAACTGTTCTTTTGTATTGTGATTTGGGACTCGGTGTGATTCATGCTGGTATAATGTACCCTTGTGATTCAGTTTTTGCTTTAGCCTATTTATCTTAGAGGTTATAACATCAGAGGATCCCGTGCACTAAAGAAAAGAGAGGGGCTTCGACTTTTGCAATTGCATGAGAATTACTTTAATGAGTGTTCTAGCAAGCCACCATTCGCATGCCACCTTGTATGCGCACTCCGTTATTGAGGTGGTCTTCATATGAACCAAACCCACTTAGATAACAAGTTGTTTGGCCAGAGAGAGAGAGAGAGGTTGTTTGTGTTGGTTTTTGATGGCCCTTTACGGGAGAGTTACTGAACTAGGTGGACCGGGTTGGTTGTCGCGGTGGGCGACTCAACCAAGAGGCTTGACAGGGTTGGTGGTGAACCTAGCCTCATTCTCATGTGCACCCAATAACCGGTGGATGCCCTGATGGGTTGCGTCTACCGGTTGGACACATCTATTATAAATAGATGTGCAAGGGTGAAGTCCCCATACGCACGTCTTCAGAGCCGCCGTTGTGAATTTAGAAGGATTCAGGAGGACCCATCGAATCCGCGGGAGACGGCAGTTTGTGGAAGATCTTCACTCGGTATTGCGAACGATCTCTCTCGTCACACGAAGGTATGTTCTTCATCCAAGACGACGATCTCGGTCTGTCGATCGGGGTTGTTCTCGTGTAGAAAACCCAACAATTGGTATCAGAGCAAGGTTTAGATCTTGTTCGTCGTTCTCGGATGACGTTTCCATTGTTTCCGTCGAGATCTAATCTCATTGGTGATTTTGTTCCCAATTTTTGGATCGACTCCGGCCGGCCATGGTCATGAGATTTTGATCCCATCACCGACACGAAGAACCCCCTCACCGACCACGAGCGCGAGCGGCAGCGGGCCGGCAAGCGCATGCGAGCGGCGGCTAGCTCCGGCGCGCAGCAGCACCGGCAGCCGGCGGCGGGCCTGCGCGGGTCAGCGGCGGTGGTGTGCGCACCAGCACGCAGCACCGGCGGCTGCGAGCGCGTGCGAGCGGCGGCGGGCCGGCGGGCGTGCGAACGGCAGCGGGCCGGCGAGCGGCGGCGGGCCGACGCGAGCGTGTGAGAGCAGCGGCTGCGTGTGGGCGTGGGGGAGGGTGGCGGCGGGTTAGGGTTTCTCTGATTTTTTGGGGAAGATGAACAATGTTCATCAGTTTTTGGTTTTAATTTTGGTTGGATGTAAACCCAAGTTACACCCGACTCGACTAAAGATTTAGCTAGACCTGCTTTAATTGTTCAGACCCGTTTGCCATTTGATGACTAAACCCAAGTCAGTCTGGACCCGACCCGAAAACAGTTTGAACCCGACTTCATTGTACCCGACCCGACATGACTGTATTGGGTTTAAACCCGATTTTATAAAGCCCGGTTTGGTTTAATTGGGTTTCAAAACCCGACACATTCTGGACCCGACCCGAGTCTAAGTTCAGGCCCGAACCTGGACCAGGGCCAGGCCCATTGCTGACCCAGACCCGAGCCCAGGTTCAGGCAGACCCAGGCCCAGGCCCAGGCCCAAATCATGTACTTGACTGTTTGGCTTAATCTGAGCCGTCAATTATGTTTCTGTGATTTTATGCCTGATAGGGGTCCGATTTGATCGATCCATATATGGATCTTAGCTAATTGGACCGTTCCGGACACATCGGTACGGTCAGATTTCACAAATTCGGACTGTTTTACAACTTGACGCATATATGGTACAAATAGTAAATATTTTAATGTTCCAATGTCATCTTGTGCCAAATTTCAAATTATTGATGTTATCACATGTGTAAGGTAGTCATGCTGCAATTGTAAATGTGCTATGATGATATTAAAGGTTTCATGCTTCTCTGCTAGTAGGCACACACATAATATGCAATTAATAGCCGATGGCTGCCATTGAACCCTATTGGGTATACATTGGCATTATACTATATATTAGGTCTTCCATGGGGTTTAGAGAAAACCAAGTGACCGTCTGAGGCTCATTTTCGAAATGAGTCGGATTTGCCCAAAGGTAGGCGACTCATGGAGATTGTGGGTAGTCAGATTGGAGGGCTTCCACTAGGGTCACTAGGCATCCTATTGTACTTGGGTTTGATTCTGCCCAAAGATGTTTCAGATTACGGAGTGCAGTAGAATGAGCAGAATAGTAGCCTGTGATTGGGGAATATAGGATAACCCTTCTGCCCAAAGGTGTTGGATAGTGTCCGACTTAGCCCTATTACAGCTGACTAGGTCTGTGCACGTTTCTATACGTGACTTAGGAAACTGAAGCACATCAAGGGACCTGGCCAAAGCTGAGTCTTGATGGTGTGAGGGAGTTTTCCTAGAAGAGAACTTAGCACATGAAGTTCTTTTTGGTTGATTTGAATTATAACCCCTAATTCATGTCAACATATATATATATTTGTGAATAGTATCGAACTATCACTAAATTTGTAATTCTCTTTTCAGAGATGGATTTGTTAGCTATTTCGAAGAATCTAGCTGGTATTGAGCCCCTGAATGGCTCTAATTATTCATCTTGGAAGATGAATATTGAGATCTTGCTTGGTTGTATGGATTATGACTTTGTGCTTACGGAGCCAAAGCCGGCAGAGCTTACAGACTCTTCTTCTGAGGCCCAGAAGACCCACTTTGCTAAGTGGGAGAAAACGAACCGTCTTTCTATAATGATGATCAGGGCCACCATTAGCGAGGAGCTTCGAGGTGGCATTGTCAAGACTGAGATAGCATTACTGAAAAGCCAATTCGTGGGTACCAAGAAGTCCCTGCTGTATAACAATATGCTTCAGATCATGAATCTGAAGTATGACGGTAATGGCAGCGTTCGTGAGCATATTCTTAAGCTCTCGAAGCTGGCCATAGGAATCAAAGAGCAGGGTCTTTAGTTTGAGGAGGAGCTTCTAGTCTATATTGCAGTGATCTCTCTTCCTAAGTCTTTCGACACCTTCAAGGTGAACTTCAATGCTCAGGAGATCAAGTGGGATCTCAATCAGCTTATCACCTTATGTGTAACTGAGGAAGAGAGACTGAAGCGAGGAAAGAAGGAGTCTGCTAATTTAGGCTTTGGTGGTTCTGGGAAGAAGCCATTTAAGCCGAAACTTCAGCAGCAGAAGCAGACCTTCAAACCGAAAGGGAAGTTCTAGAAGCAGTTTCAGGCCAAGGGCAAGCAGATAGTCAAAGGCAAGAAGTCATAGGCCTCTAGATGTTGGCACTGTAGGAAGCCAGGGCATTTGATGAAAGACTGTAGAGTCAAGCAGAATGCTGAGGCACAGTCTTCTGGAGGTACGACTTTAGTCTATTGTGAGTCTAATGCTGTAGATATACCGTCAGATTCTTGGTGGGTCGATTCAGGAGCTTTTGTTCATGTGTCCCACACTTTGCAGGGGCTCAGGAGCAGAAGAAGACCCAGGCCGGAGGATAGGCTTTTCCTCGGCAATGATGACTCGATGAGAGTAGAGGCGGTTTGCAGCTACGGCTTGGTGCTGGATTCTGGTCACATTCTGGTGTCAGAGGACGCTTTCTACATTCCGACCTTCAGGCGGAATTTGCTTTCTATTAGTAGATTATCAGACTCTGGATATGTGTTTGCTTTTAGTCAGAACGGTCTAGTTATTTATCTGAATGGTATGACTGTTGGCAGTGGTTTTCTAGTGGATGGTTTATTCAGATTATCTTTATGTTCTACTTCTGTCTCTTGTTTATTTGAGCCACTAGATGCTACTATATCCGGGTCGAAGCGTCCCTTTCTAGCAGAGGATTATGCTGTGCTTTGGCACAAGAGATTAGGCCACATCTTTAGGAAGAGAGTAGAGGCCTTGGTGAAAGATGAGATTCTACCTAGTCTGGATTTTTCAGACTTTGGTACTTATGTGGACTGCCTTAGAGGGAAGATGACTAAGCAGAGAAAACTCACAGCTACTAGATCTTCAGAGCTCTTAGAGTTGATCCACACGGACATTTATGGTCCATTCCCAGTCAAAGCTCGTGGTGGTCATAGTTATTTCATCACGTTCATTGACAACTTCTCTAGATATACCTACATGTATCTTCTCCACCACAAGTCAAAGGCTTTGGAAGTCTTTCAGACATATCAGTTAGAGGTAGAGAAACAACTTGATAAGAAGATCAAGGTAATTCGCTCAGATCGTGGAGGAGAATATTTTGGAAGGATGAACCGGAATAGTGTGAATCATGGCCCTTTTTCTGAGTATCTGAGGCAGCAGGGGATTGTTCCCCAGTATACCACACCTGGCACTCCTAAGCAGAACGGTGTGGCAGAGAGGAAGAATAGGACTTATCAGGAGGTTGTTCGTAGCATGATGAGTCACTCTTCTCTTCCAGAGAAGTTTTTGGGAGAAGCTTTGAAGACAACGGTTTATATTCTGAATCGTGTGCCTTGCAAAGCTGCCCCAGAAACCCCTTACAAGAGATGGAAAGGTTCAGCTCCTAGCCTCCATCATTTGCATGTTTAAGGTTGCCCGGTAGAGGCTAAGCTATATAATCCAGAAATAAAGAAACTTGATTTCCGCACAGTTCGATGTTTCTTTATTGGCTATCCTGAGAGATCGAAGGGTTTTCGGTTCTACTATCCTTCCAGACCATTGGAGATAGTGGAGACCAATAGGGCTGTATTTCTGGAGGATGCAGAATTCAGTGGGAGCCAATGACCATTTGATACTCTTTTCAGAGAGAACTCTTCGGAAGGTGTTGTGCCAGTGCAATTTTTTCCAATTGTTCAACCATATATTATAGCAGATACGACACCAGCACCTGCTGAGACAGTAGCTGAGGTTGACCCACTGCCAGTTCAGACTGTACTGGTTTTAGATACTCTAGTGGAGCGAGTCTAGCCGAGGAGGTCAGATCGACAGCATAGGTCAGCTATCCCAGACTATTATGAGGTCTATTTTCAGGAGATTCAGAGTGAGGGATCTGATATTACTGACCCTACTTCCTTTCGTGAAGCCATAGGTTGCAATGAATCTCGACAGTGGCTGGAGGCTATGAGAGAGGAGTTGCAATCTATGGAGAAGAATCATGTTTGGGATCTTGTTGTGATACCAGAAAACCGGAAGGCAGTGGAATGCAAGTGGATCTTTAAGACCAAGAGAGATGCTGATGGCAAGATCGAGAGATTCAAGGCCAGACTGGTGGCTAAATATTTCAGGCAGAAGGAGGGTATTGACTTTGGTGAGACTTACTCTCCGGTTTTCACTAAGGACTTCTTGAGAGTGATTATGGCCATTGTAGCCCATCACAACCTGGAATTGCACCAGATGGATATTAAAACAACGTTTCTAAATGGTGATCTGATAGAGGACATTTATATGTCACAGCCAAAGGGCTTTGCAGTCAGTGAGAGCGAACAGCTGGTTTGCCAACTGAGGAAGTCTATTTATGGGCTAAAGAAGGCTTCCAGGCAGTGGTACCTGAAGTTTGATCAGGTTGCTACAGAGTATGGTTTCCAAGAGAATATGGCTGACAGATGCATATATCTAAAAGCCAGTGGGAGCAGGTTTGTCGTACTCGTCCTCTATGTTGATGATATTCTCTTGGCGAGTAATGACATTCACATACTCCATTATACTAAGCACTTCTTATCGAAGAAATTCGATATGAAGGACATGGGTCAAGCAGACTATGTGCTTGGGATCAAGATTCACAGAGACAGAGCAGCAGGAATTCTGGGACTCTCACAGGCAGCTTATGTTGAGAATGTTCTGAAGAGGTTCAGGATGGATAGGTGTGCTGCTCTGGGTGAGGCACCAGTACTGAAGGGAGATATATTTTCCCAGGATCAGTGTCCCAAGAATCAAGCTGAGAGGAATCAAGTGGATATAGATGAGTACGCTTCTATTGTGAGGAGCATCATGTATGTTATGACTTGTATTCGACCAGACATCAGTTTTAATGTTGGGATGTTGGGTCGTTATGTGCAGAATCCGGGTGTAGCTCATATGCGTGCAGCTAAGAAAGTTCTGAGGTATCTTCAGCGTACCAAAGAGTTCATGCTTACCTACAGGTAGGGTAGTGAGCTTCAGGTGATTGGCTACACCGACTCAGACTTTGCTGGCTGTAAAGACACCCTGAAATCCACTTCGGGATATATTTTCCTGATGGCGGGAGGAGCTATTTCGTGGAAAAGCTCCAAACAGTCAATTGTGACTGACTCCACTATGCATGCAGAGTATGTTGCTTGCTATGAGACAACAAAGCATGCTCTTTGGCTGAAGAACTTTGTTGGAGGCTTAGGCATTGTGGATTCGATCCAAAAGCCTTTGCCAATTTTCTATGATAATGAGGCTGTTTGTCAGCATATCAAGAATGAGAAGATTACCAGACGCAACAAGCACTTAGATATCAAGTATATGCTTGTCTGTGAGAAAATCAAAGGGGAAGTGGTGGAGATCCCGCATGTTCGCACAGAGCTGATGGTAGCAGACCCTCTCACCAAGGGACTTGCACCAAAGGTTTTTCAGAGCCATGTAACCCGTATGGGCTTGGTAGAGTCCTTGTATCATTAGTTGAGTCCCTTTGCTTTGCGTTTAATCACTGATATTTCGTTTTTAGATGAATAAAGCTCGATGCCATCTTTTTATTTGATTTATGTCAAATGTAAGTAAGATCATTGCCTTGAGTACACAATACTCAAGTGACATTGAGACTAGGCATGCTCAGGCAACATGTTAGATAGTCCAATTTGCTTGGAGTAAGATGACTTACTCAAGATACCGAGACTAGACATGCTTCGGCAACATGTCAGAACGTCCAGTAAGCATGGAGTACACGGTACTCAAGAGAGACCTGGGCTAGGCGTGGGTAGGCACCACGCCGAAACGCCTTTATTCTATTTGTAGTTGATTAGGTATCAACATGGGTATTAGAATGACATGCTTGGACAAGCAAGAGGTTGGACATCATGGGTCTGGGCATAAGACTAAGTGATAATGTCCTCAGATAACCCATAGACAAATGAGAAAAACCACCAGAGTTGTTTGTTGGAGTTCTTTGTGGGTCTGATAGGTTGACCATGGATATGAACCAGCATAGGATATGCTGGAATAATCATGATCTCCTATCAGGGTCATTTTGAACAAAGACATGTATGGTCCCTTAGTATTTTTTTTTTAAAAATCAATCCGGATCGTGTTTTTCAAAACTGATTGACTCTCCAAATGTTTCAAAAAAAAAATTATTTTCATTACAAAATTATATATATATATATATATATATATATATATATATATATATATATATATATATATATATATATATATATATATATATATATATATATATATATATATATATATATATATATTTTGAAACAAGTTCCCACACTTGTATTGTGTAAAGGGCCAAGTAGGAGATTGTTGGTTTTTGAATACCCTTTACAGGAGAGTTACTGAACTAGGTGGACCGGGTTGGTTGTCGCGGTCCTGGTCAGACCGGGCGACTCAACCAAGAGGCTTGACAGGATTGGTGGTGAACCTAGCCTCATTCTCATGTGCACCCAATAACCGATGGATGTCCTGATGGGTTGCATCTACCGGTTGGACACATCTATTATAAATAGATGTGCAGGGGTGAAGTCCCCATATGCACGTCTTCAAAGCCACCGTTGTGAATCCAGAGGGATTCAGGAGGACCCATCGAATCCGCGGGAGACGGCAACGTGTGGAAGATCTTCACCCGGTATTGCGAACAATCTCTCTCGTCACACGAAGGTATGTTCTTCATCCAAGACGACGATCTCGGTCTGTCGATCGGAGTTGTTCTCGTGTAGAAAACCCAACAGTTTGTGCAAGCGTTTCTGTAGAGGAACGTCTCTTGATCGAGGTTTCCACATGACATCTAGAGAATGATGAAAAAAGTTACCATGTGGCACCCAGTTGTTTGAGGGCTATTATTTTAGTATTATAGTATAGATTTCATGGTGCTTGAAGTAAGGATGCAGCGCTATCCGTGTGTGCGCACACACGCACGCACACAGAGACAGAGACATAGAGTTTTTTTCAGTTTAGGATGTTCTGTTCGATTTCCTTCAGACGGGATTTCATCGACGATTTCATGTATGTTGTCTGAGACAATTGGTCTCTTATTCTACAATAGAATCCGGTATACTCAGTGGCATGCTAAATATGGTCGGTTATGTTATTTTTTAAAAAATATCCAAACACGTTATTGACGGTTAATATATTGTATTAAGGACCTAATGCGGTGGTTAGGCGTGGCTGTCGAAATAGAACCGGTAAATGTGGCGGCATGGCCGCCGCAAAAGAGATCATAATATAATATGAAAATTGTACGTTAGACCTGTAGAAGGGGTTTTTCGGCGTGCCGACAAGATGATGACACGTGTACAGCGGAACCGTCCAGCTTGGCCCGGCCTAGAGATCTGAAGAACCTGACCGGGCGGACCAGATCTGATCTTGTCAAACCCAGTCCGCAGGCTGCATGTGAGCCCTGGAGAAGGGTCAAGTTGACCCAAGCTCCCTGATGGGAACCAGGTCAGGGAAAGGGTCGAGCAGGTCGTGGACCTGGCCCAGCAACCCGGACCCCCGAGAAGACCGACCTGATCGGCGGCGGAGGACTGCCCCTGGGCAAGGAAAGATCGGAAGACGTGCGTAACGGCTCGAGAATCTCGACGGACTTCCAGGGATTCGTCAGGCTAGACGATCCCGTTGATATCTTGCCCGTAAAGATTAAGGGTTGCCCATGACTAATCAGGGGTCCGCGATCAACGGGAGTATAGAAGGAAAGAAATGAAAGGCGTCCGATCATGAAAGATGCGCCATAATCATCTCGAGACTGTCAGAGAAAATCCCGCGAGCAATACGCATACAACACGTATGAGAAGATCTATAGAAGAACCCCGCCCCTTCATGGGCAGGTAAGCAATCTCTCTCTCCCGAACCCTAGACCACGTTTGGTTCATGTCTCTTTGTTCTTCCCTTTCCTGACTTGAGCATCGGAGGATCCTTGGCTCGGAGGTGAGCCTTGGTCTTTTTGCAGATACTGCGTGAAGTAGATGGAGGTGAGCTGCTCCATCTAACGATCAGGTGTGGTCAACGAGTTTCCCTCCCTACAAGACCCGTATTATCAGGCATGTAAGTGTGTGACCGCAGGATAAGGACATGTACATGGGGGCCTGATTATAGCAAATAGTGATCAATTGGTTTGACTGAATAAATAGAAGGAGCTCAATGTTTAACAACAAAGAGCTCTAGTAGACTTGGTAAAGGAGGGTACTTTACCTCCGTGCCAAAAAAGTATTTAAGTGGTTGTTTTCAACCGCCAATTAAAGATAGATATGCTATTTTTTTAGTCATTAATGAGGTGATTGTTTTCTTATTTCTTTTTTTTTAGTTAAATCCTTTTGCCGTGTACTAGATACTCTTAAAATAGGGGTAAACCTATTGCTTCTCCTATGGATAGATGTATGTAATACTGGCGCAAGCGAAGGGTTCCCCTAGAGTTGAAGACGACGTGGGATATCTTTGCGATTGCAATTTGCTGAAACATATGGTCAGAAAGAAACCAAAGAATTTTTTAGAATTAGTTCAGCTCCTCAACAGAGATAGTCCATTGCATAGAGGAGTCTATCAAACTTTGGGCCACAACTATTTCAAGAAAGCTCAGGGAGTCCGTGGAGAACTTGCTGTAGCTTTTCTAATTTTGTGGATGTAACCCTTTTGCTTTTACTTCCTTCATAGTTTTGTCTTATTGTAAATCCTTTTATTATTCAATGAACAAGTAGGGGTCTAGGCGAAACCCCCCCTTCGATAAGAGGGATTCCTCAAAAAAAAAAAAAACATATCTCATGTTTTTATTCCCTTCTCTTTTGTTGTTTGATTCTCGGTCTTCATTTTCATCTCTTAACTAGTAAGAAGCCCAGGTAATACTCGGATGAACTTGATGCACGCCCATTGGCGCAGACGACATCACAACTGTCTAAGCGCTCATTGGTTCAGATAATGACATCACAACTGTCTAAAGAAATGTACAATCATGAGTGAGCGTGATTCACTCGTCAGGATGTGATTCACTTGTTACAGAAAGAGAGAGAGTAGTAATTAACATTAAATGACCATTAAATATGCATTTATCATCATTACAATAAGTTTTTAATAGGATCTATGATAGGAAACTTGTTCACATATGAAAGAAGAATTCATGCTCTTTTAAAGAAGTCCACGTATCACAACACGGAAGAGAGACTTCCATTTTAGTATTATATTATTAGATTTTGTGTTGCCATAAAAAAAAGTAATGTTATTTGTATAATCTCCATCATCAAACATATTGACAAACTACAATGGAGCCCACGGGAGAAAGTACCTGCTGCCGGCGTTGTTTAACCCGTCAACCTCCTCATGCTCCACCCTGGTTTAATTAATTAGGACGACAATTACTTAATTGTATTTGCTTAGGATTAGGGGTATTGGCATTATGGTCAGATGTATGTACACACATCAAGCTCTGAATTACTATAATTCTTTGATTTTTTCATATATATATATATTTTATGTCTGAAATTAATCTGAGAACCACTGATCAAAACATTTGATCTTCCCAATGAAAATAATTTAAGGGAGCCGATGCCTCTACAATGGCACTTCCATCGCAAGCACGACATTCGGTTATGCCTTCGTGTTCCCAGAGGATCCTCGGACGCTCTGACACTCGAGTATCTCCAGCAGTTTCACCATCTATTCGATCCCCTCCGTCTTTTTCGCTAGGGAAAGCATCGAAAAACATCTACAACATGCTCACAACTATCAGCTAAATTAGATGAGGTCCAAATAACTAGCTATTGTTAAGTAGTGGGGGCGGGGGCGGGGGCTCGCCTATAGCTGGTCCACCATCCAAATCATCCAGCCAACAGAGGGGTGGGGTGAGGATTTGAATGCAAGAGTTGTGTCCCACCTCACCTCATTTCATGATGCCTTTATACGAAAGATGCGCTATGCTCTTTCAGTAACCACTCCGCTAGGCCAATTGCTTGGTAGTCATAGGGCTGGCAATTTTGGACCTGACACGACAGACCCGACACGAAGTTAGCAGGTCTGGGTCAGGGTTAAACTAGTTCGGGTCGTAAACGGATTGACACGATAGACCCGTTTAATAAACGGGTCGGGTCTGGGTTTTGGGTCTGGATGCGGTAGGCCTGGGAAGACCCGTTTAAAATTCAACGGGGTCGTGTCGGGTCGCAATTCGATACTATAATATATATAGTACCAGTAGGTCGATCGGGTTAGGTCAGGTCGAGTCTGATTGGGTCGGATCGAGTCAATTGAATAGACCCGTGTGATAAACGGGTCTACCCGTTTATAATTGGGCCCAGTACAAGTTTAGGATCTAGACACTATTGGTTAAATGGATCGGGTCCGGGTCTAGGGGTTTTGGACACGACCCGAAACTAGCCACAACACGAACCCAACCAAACACGACCCACTGCCACCCCTAGGTAGCCATGATTTCATCCATCGCCTAGAACATCGTTAGGACACGGGTTGTACAGACCTTTCCCATAAGCAAGGGTGCCACCTAAATTGGTTCGACTTGTACATGCACGGCCACGACTAACTTGGTGCTAGAAATTAACAAGCTAACATGACCTCTACTTGAAGTTTGGTATATATGCCATGGTTTAGCTGCTCCTACGGTCAGTGATGATCCCACATCCTCGGAGACGTGCAACTATTAAAACCACATGTTGAGATTGATGACTATATATATATGCCTCCACTGGCCGTCGTTAAGCTCCGTCACAATGTGCCGTCCTAATTCGTCGAGCATTGTAGACATTATCGCCACCGGTCATTGTTGATCCCTATTAGGTGTGACGACCAAGATCCAATAGGTTAATAGCCAAGAGCTAAGACATCTGAGGCTGGGATGCCAAGATGGATAAGGTTAGGTAAGGTGAGGTGAGGTGTACAAGGCCATGAGTTAGCCCCACATTGCTTGAAATTCGTCGAGCATTGTAGACATTATCGCCACCGGTCATTCTTTGATTTTTTCATATATACTTTATGTCTGAAATTAATCTGAGAACCACTGACCAAAACATTTGATCCTCCCATTGAAAATATTTTAAGAACCCTGAAAATTCAAACAATAATAATTATCTTTTCTGTATATATGCATTCTTATCTTTGGTTAGCTCGACTTAATTAGGGAGCCGATGCCTCTACAATGGCATTTCGATCGGCAAGGACGACATTCAGTTACGCCTTCGTGTTCTCGGAGGAGTCTCGGACGCTCCGACACTCTAATAGTATATCCAACAGGTTCACCATCTATTCCCCTTAGCCTTTTTCGTTAGGGAAAGCATCCAAAAACATCTACAGCATGCTCACAACTATCAGCTTAATTAGATGAGGACCAGATGACAAGCTATTGTTAACTAGTGGGGGGCGGGGTTGGGGGCTTGCCAATAGCTGGTCCACCATCCAAATCATCCAGCCAACAGAATGGGTCTAGTTTGTCCCTGTGATATTGTCCATCGTCAAACATAATGGGTCTAGTTTGTCCCTGTGATATTGTCGATAGAGATTGTACAAATAGCATTACTTTATAAAAAATGATCTAACAAGATCCGCTACCGGATCAGAATAAAAGAAAGACGGCGGTACAAGCAACATGTCAAAGGAATCAATGATTTCGTGTTACGAAGAGAGGGGGAGAGAGAATAGGATTGGGGAGAAAATCTTCTTGTATTATCTCATTAAGCTCACATTGACATTACATAAGACTACCTCTCTTTATATAGAGAGAGAACACACACCATTACGTTACCACAACCGAGGTGGGACTAATAGAATACACACACTACATCTAATACCCCCCGTCAAACTGATGTAAGGTATAAACCGACATCAGTTTGCTTAATAAAAGGAAGGAGAAAAAAAGAAGAAAAAAAATTACATCAAATAACCCTTTTCTTTTCTTTTTTTTTTTTTGCTGTAAAGTAAAGATAGTGCCAGGGCGACCTGCAAGCAAGTCGTCCTGGAAACCCGATTGACCTGCAAGCAGGACAACCGAGGGAACCCGACCAACCTGTAAGCAGGTCAACTGGGGGAATTGGCAATGATCACACAGGATCGGAGCGAAGGAAGCCGACGGTGATGGAAGCCGGCAATAACGGAGGCCGAAAGGAGAGAGAGCGGCTAAGAAAAGATGTGAATGCGTGAGACCTCATAAGAGGCAAGCACCCGGCCGAAGCAAGTACTTGACACCTCTTAGAAGATCTCAATCATCACAGACAAAGAAGAAATGAGAAGATGAAGAGTCGTAGCTCTGATAGAGTCACAAGACCAAGGAAAGGAAGAGGATCCGAAAGCCGGCGCAAGAATGACTGGAACGAGAGTGGATCCAAAAGCCGGCACAAGACAAGTGTGACCGGAACAAGAAATGATCCTAAAAGTCGGCACAAAACAAGTGTGACCGGAACTAGAGAGGATCAAAAGCCAGCACAAGACAAGTGTGATCGGAACGAGAAAAGATCCAAAAAGCCGGCACAAAACAAGTGTGACCGGAACGAGAGAAGATCAAAAGGCCGGCACAAGACAAGTGTGACCGAAACGAGAAAAGATCCAAAAAACCGGCACAAAATAAGTGTGACCGGAACTAGAGAGGATCTAAAAGCCGGCACAAGACAAGTGTGACCGGAACGAGAAAGGATCCAAAAGCCGTCACAAAACAAGTGTGACCGAAACTAAAGCGCATCTAAAAGGTGCAAGGCGGATCGGTAGGGCGCAGAGCATAAAAATACCAAGGCGCAAGGGCACAGAGCGAGGCGATGGGACAGGCGAATCGACAAAGCGCAAGGGCATAGGGTGCAAGGCGGGCTGACAAAGCTCAAGGTGCAGCGAACGACGGGCGCGGGATGCCAAGGCGGTTGGATCAAACGGCTTAGGGCTCTGGCAGCCAGCAAGACTGATGGGCGCAGGCTGGAGCCAAAGGAGGAGCGGTAGCTTGAGCGCAGGGCCGCAGAGAGAGCGCAACAGATCAGAGCGCAAGGCAAAAATGCGAAGAGCCGGCCAGGTACGGAAGGGCCGGATCGGGTGGCGAGAGAAAGAGCGCAACGGGTCAAAGTGCACGAGGGCCGGATTGGGTCCAAGGGCTATGCTAGGTCGGATCGGGTGTAGGGCACAGCGCAGAGTCAGGCTCAAACAAAAAAGGGGATCACCGGGTCGGATCGGGTGTAGAGCCATCCGATGCAAATCGGATGGCTTTGATCAGTTATAGAGAGAGTAGGGAATAAAAAGAGGTAGGCTGTGATCGGTTTCAAAGGGTGCAGGCACGGGCTCAAAGAACACACACGATACGTGGATGTATGGACGGCTGTGATCAAAGCAAAAAAGGAAACAGAGATATAAGGAAAGAGAGAGAGGAGATAAGGAAAGAGGAAATCGAGAGAGAGACGAGAGGGAAGTGCAAGAGATCCGGATCTGAGAGAGAGAAGTCCGGGACCCCTCCGTTACCGCGTCGGAACCCCTCCGTGACCGCGTCGTGCACGCACCAATGGAACGGTGGCGTCCGCCCCTCGTCCCTCGCAGCCAGGCACACCTTGCACACCGCCGCCGCCGCCCGCGGCCCGGTGGCCGTGCGCCACCGCACGTCGAATAGGTATAGACGAGAGAGGAAATCGGAGCGCCGGCGCGAGGCAGATCCGAGCGGCGCAGGGCTCGGCGCGGGAGCAGGGTACGGCGGGGCCGGCGGGCCCGGTGGCGCGGCAGATCCGGCCGGCGTCCATCGGTCTTCAGGCGGGCCGGCGCGGGGGCACGCCACCTTGAACAGCCGCGAGTAGGAGGTGGGCTTGCACAGAGCCGGCGCAGCGGGCTGGCGGGCGTAGCGCAGGGCCGAGATCGGGCGCGGCGGGCCGGCGAGCGCTTCGGGTCGTGTGCTCGAGGCCGGCGGCAGCGGTCGCACAGGCGGCCGATGATTCCTGTACGTGCGCGCGACAAGGGGAGACCGGAGGTGAGCCCGGGGCTCGGAGGTGAGGCGCGGTTTTCTGCAGGCGGACAGCGACTACGGCCCGGGTCTAGCGCGGGCGAAGGGAACGACGGGTGCAGCTGAAGCTCTAGGCCGACCGTGGCTGGTGCGGAGAACGGTAGCCACGAGACGACGAGCTCAGGGCCAGGCTGCAGGCGCGGGCTGCGCAGGGCCGGACCTCGAAGGTCTTGAGCAGCCTCCGGATGCGGAGGTTGAGAGAGGCGTAGTGCCAGCGGTCTCCGTCGAAGGTGCGCTCGGAGCAGATGTCGCCGGCCTTGAGGAGCATGCGGGCGGCCTTGATGTGGCCGGCGAGCGTGAGGGCAAAACCGGCGGTGCTGCGGGCTCGCAAGATTAGAGAAAAATAAATTTATTGTTCCCGGCCTCCTCGATGTCGTCGATGACGACCGAGAAGGCCGAGGTCGGAGAGGAGAGCGTGAAACCCTAGGCCAAGAGGGTTGGCTTTGATACCATGTTACGAAGAGAGGGGGAGAGAGAATAGTTACGTTACCCCAACCGAGGTGGGACTAATAGAATACACACACTACATCTAATATTTCAAAATTTAAAAATGAAGAAGTTTGACTTTGGAGCAAGAGTGACGGTTGTGTTGGTCCAACAAGCCTCCAAATGGGTTTGTTGGCAAATCCAAAAGCGCAACAATGCTAAGCTATGAGTATTGGGGAATTAGATCCGAAGGGGCAAGCACTGTATTACGCTTGGCTGATCACCAACATATATAGGCACTCCTTATCGAAATTAAAGCTCTAACTTTTTTTTCATTTTTTGATAGGGCTCTCATGTTGTTAAGGATTCATTACTCCAATGTCCTTTAACAAAAAGGGTTTGAGATTTTCTTTTGGGGAACTTAGAGCATCTCTATTCTCAGAGCTCCTAGCTGTCACATAGGCTGGGGATTGAATAACACTCCAACGGGCTCCTCAATCTTTTCTTATTTCTTGTGAAAAGAACCAAATCGAGGGTCCATGATAGCAAGGTTCGACAGCGTTGTTTGGGAAATGAAAATTAATGAAGGCAAATGATGAGCTTTCGTTTTATTCAAACCGGGGGGGGGGGGGGGGGGGGGGAAGGGCACTATCCAAAGTTTCCCTACTACTCTCGCTGACCAACCCAAGTGGGAGCAGTAGCGAAATTTTAAGAGCCCTTTTGAGCGCTCTTCTGAACCCATACTTCGTTTGTTTCGGTACAGTAACAAGGATATGCAAATAAATCCTATTTCATATCAAGTCCCTGGGTAAGAAAAAGAACAATCAGATTAAATGTAAAAATGATATGCGTGCGAAGCACATGTCGTGGTGGTTGTGTGTAAAAATATTCTTACGGTGCAGAATTGAGTACAGTGCACAGGGACTTTTAACACAAACATTTTTCATCCTTAACTACAAAGGAATCTTCTTATTGGAACCCATCACTAATTTCCCCCTTTTTTTTTCATAATTTGTCAGAAGAAGTAATTGATGCCATCTTCGCAAGCCAATCATCACATGAGTTGGTGTTACTCCATAGGCACTAGGAATCGCCTGTGGACATGCGGACGGCTGTAATCATGCCTGTTAGTGATAGTGTATAGTGTTGAGATACACATACCCGAAGATAGCCTGTATAGGATACCTCTTGTTTTTTCTTGTATGACTGACATATATATTTGGCCCTTGGCCTAATGAGAGGGATCAACCCTTCTCCCCAAAATCCTTAGCATCTCTCTCTCTCTCTCTCTCTCTCTCTCTCTCTCTCTCTCTCTCTCTCTCCGTCCATGCTAGTGATTCCTTGTGACATGGTATCAGAGCGGACGATCCGCCTCTCCTCTATCGTCACAGCTTCTCCGACCAGATCTTGCGAGATCCGACTCTGAGCAGATCCGGCCAGCTGCCTCTCCTCGATCGTCGCAGCTTCTTCGGCCAGCCGCCTCGAGCACCAGGTTCGGCCGCCTCTGAGCAGATCCGGCCTGCCGCCTCGAGCACCAGGTCCGGCCGCCACCAGATCCTGCGAGATCCGACCTGCAAGATCCTCGAGCACCAGGTCCGGCCGCCACCAGATCCTGCGAGATCCGGCCCTGCCAGCTCCGGCCAGCCGCTTCGAGCACCAGGTCCGGCCACCACTGAGCAGATCCGGCCAGATCCGACTTGCGAGATCCGAGGTCCGACCAGAAGCCCTCTCTTGTGCCGGTTCTGCACAGCTCCGACGATCTCCGAGATCCGGCCCTCTCGATCACGCGACAAGACCCTAAGCAGATCCGGCCGGTGGGTCATCTGAGGTCTAGCCGCTCCTCCCTCCAGATCCGACCAGATCTGGCCAGATCCGACCAGATCTGACCTGCGAGATCCGACCAGCTGAGGTCCGGCTGCTCCTCCCTCCAGATCCGACCAGATCTGACCTGCGAGATTCAACCAGAAGCCCTCTCTTGCCCTTTCTTGCGCTGGCGAACTCCAGTTCTGGCCCTCTCGATCTCGCGACGATCTCGATCTCGATCTCGCGATGTTCCGTCAAGACCCTCTCGATCTCGCACCGATGAACTCTAGATCTGTATCTTCGGTCTCTGAGCTCCAAGTGAACCCACTGATCCGGTCGGTAAGCCACCATGGCTGACTCCTCCTCCGTAGATGCTCCTCCGCCCGTGCCACTGCACCATGAGAGCCTCCCATTCGAGTACACTCGTGACTTCCTGCCGAGCTCGATGGACTTCCCTCTCGCCTCCTCCGCCGACTGGGAAGCATGGCCAGCCACCGTCCAGACCACGCTTCTCGGACGTGGCCTTCTTGGATTACTCGACGGCACCACCACGACACCGAGTCAAGCTTTCCCTGCCGCTCTTCAAGCGTGGCGTCTTCGTGATGCACGGGTCACCGCCTACCTTGTTGCTTCGGTCAATCGGATGATGTGTGCTGACCTCGCCGCCCTTGGAGCATCCGCAGCTATATGGCGCTCCTTAGTTGAGTGCTTCGTGGAGTCTAGCGGTGCCCGCGAGTATGCTCTTCTCTCCTAGGTCCAGTCTGAACAGCAGGGTAATCGTATGATCCAGCAATTCCATGCGCAGATGCGTGGTTACTGGCGGGAGCTTCAGTCACTGGTCTCTCCCGAGTGCCGTGCCGCCCACCAAGCCTTCTGGGAGCGTCGTCAGCTTTACCAGTTCCTGATGGCCCTTTAACCAGAGTTTGGCCCACTTGCTGGCGCCCTGATCCACCGAGACCCACTTCCACGCTTGGATACTGCCATTGCTGAGTTTGTTGCCGAAGAGACTAGGCTATGCACCATCGCCACCAGGGCTCCTCCGTCCCCCTCCAGCCACACGGGCGTCCTTGCTGCAGCCCCAACTGCCTCTTTTCCTTCTACTTCAAGTCGTGATCGGTTTGTGTGCACTCAATGCCACAAACCAGGTCATGCCATCACCATATGTTGGAAACTGCATCCCGAGAAGAGGCAGGGACCCCGAGGACGTGGTCGACCCATTGGCTCTACTGCTGCTGCTGCTACTGCTCCGTCCTCTCCTCGCATGGTTCCATCATCACCCCGGGGTTTCTTGGACGCCCCTGACACTACTCAGCTCCTTCAGCAGCAGCTTATACAGCTTCAGTTTCGCCTAGACCAGCAGGCGAGCTTCAGCTCCGCCGAGGCTTCCAGCGCCTCCAATTCCTCTGCTCACTTAGCCACTCCCGGTACCTTCGCTACTTGGATTCTGGACTCTGGGGCCTCCCATCACATAACTTCTAATGCTTCCTTACTTACCTATTACCGACTGGGACCACACATCCCATCGATACATACTGCAGATGGCTCTTTTTTAGCCATCTCACAGCATGGATCGATTACCGCCACTACAGAACCAAGCGGTCATCTCTTTTTACCCACTGTATTGCATGTCCCCCAGCTTCACATGCAACTCATCTCCATTAGCAGCCTATGTGACTCTAGATGTGTTGTGACTTTCTCCCATTCTTCTTGTGTTGTGCAGGATCCACGTACCAGATGGGTGATTGGCGCTGGTCGTAGGTCAGGCGGGCTGTACCACCTCGAGCATCTCCATCTTTCCCTCATTCCCCCTTCTGGCGTCTGTAGTTTAGCTTTTCCCGATGCCGACTTGTGGCACTGAAGACTAGGCCACATTTCTGAGTCTCGACTTAAGAGCTTACTCCATACTAGAGCTCTAGGTCATTGCTCTTTTTCTTCTTTATCTACATGTACTAGTTGTAAGCTTGCAAAAGCTACAGCCTTACCTTTTCCTTCTAGTATCTCTCAGAGTTTTGCTCCTTTTGAATTAGTACATTCCGATATCTGGGACCCTGCACCTCTTCCTTCGATGTGTGGCTATCGCTACTGTATCTCTTTCATCGATGACTTCAGCCCTTCACACAGACCAGGAGCCTCGATCGTACCGGGAGGCCGTCCAGTCCCCTCAGTGGAGCAGGCTATGAGCGAGGAATTTCAGGTATTTGAGCAAAATCAGACTTGGGATATCGTCCCCCTTCCTATTGGCATTGAGCCTATTAGTTGTCGGTGGGTCTAAAAGGTCAAGCGGTGACCTGATGGTTCCATCGAGCGGCACAAGGCTCGGTTGGTGGCCCGTGGCTTTATTCAGGCATACGGAATAGACTACGAGGAGACTTTCGCACCCGTAGCTCAGATGACCTCCGTTCGTGCACTCCTAGCAGTTACAGCAGTCCGTCGATGGCCTCTTCTCCAGATGGACGTGAAGAATGCCTTTCTCCATGGTGATCTTTCAGAGGTCGTCTATATGCAGCCACGCCCTGGTTTGCTTACTCCTCCCCAGCATGTTTGTTGCCTCCGTCGAGCTATCTACGGGCTCAAGCAAGCCTCTCGAGCTTGGTTTGAGTGTTTCCGACGAGCCGTCACCGAGATCGGCTACATTGAGAGCTCGTAGGACCACTCGCTTTTTGTGCGGTCATCTCCTTAGGGCAGGGCAATTTTCCTATTATATGTCGAAGACATGATCATCACAGGTGATGACTCCGCTGCCATCACTTCCCTTTAGCAGCATCTTCGGCGTCGGTTCTAGATGAAGGATTTAGGTCCTCTTCGCTATTTCCTTGGGCTAGCGATCGCCCACAGTGAGCGAGGGATTTTGCTATCCCAGCAGAAGTACACAGCTGACATCCTTAGCCAAGCTACCCTTTCCGATGATCGCTCTGCTATCACCCCTCTCGAGCTTCACGTGAACCTTCGTCCCATCGATGGTGAGCCTCTCTCAGATCCTTCTCGGTACCGACAGATCGTTGGTCAGTTGGTTTACCTCTACATCACCAGGCCCGACATTGCTCACGCCGTTAGCATCATCAGCTAGTTTGTCGAAGCCCCTCGCTCTGCTCACTATGCTGCCCTTCTTCGGCTTCTCCGTTATCTCCGAGGCACTATCACCCGGTCGCTCTTCCTATCATCGACTTCTCCTCTGGTCCTACGTGTCTACTCGGATGCTAACTGGGCTGGTGATCCGATCACTCGTCGATCGACTACCGGTTATTGCCTATATCTTGGAGATTCTCTTATCTCATGGTGCAGCAAGAAGCAGAGTATTGTCTCTCTTTCCAGTACTGAAGCAGAGTTTCGAGCCATAGCGTCTACTACCAAAGAGATCGTTCACTTGCGACGACTTCTTGGAGATCTAGGGGTTGAGATCTCTGAACCTACAGCCTTTCACTGTGACAATCGAAGTGCAATATAGATTGTCACCAACCCGGTCTTCCACGAGAGGACGAAGCACATCGAGCTCGATTGCTACTACTCTCGCCAGGAGTATGAGGCCGGGACCATCTCTCTCCCCTTTGTTTCCTCTGGAGAACAGATTGCACCAGGTTCGGCCGCCACCAGATCCTGCGAGATCCGGCCCTGCGCAGCTCTGGCCAGCCGCTTCGAGCACCTGTCTTCCACGAGAGGACGAAGCACATCGAGCTCGATTGTTACTACTCTTGCTAGGAGTATGAGGCCGGGACCATCTCTCTCCCTTTGTTTCTTATGAAGAACAGATTGCTGACTTTTTCATGAAGTCACACCCTGCTCCACGTTTTCAGTTTCTGCTTAGCAAACTCATGGTGCATGACCCACCTTGAGTTTGAGGGGGGCTGTTAGTGATAGTGTATAGTGTTGAGATATACATACCCGTAGATAGCCTGTATAGGATACCCCTTGTTTTTTCTTGTATTACTGACATATATACATATATATATTTGGCCCTTGGCCTAATGAGAGGGATCAATCTTTCTCCCCAAAATCCCTAGCATCTCTCTCTCTCTCTATCTCTCTCTCTCTCTCTCTCTCCGTCCATGCTAGTGATTCCTTGTGACAATGCCATGTCAAGTTGGTGTATATGTCCACTTGTATATTCAAATAACAGTTTCCATTAATTCCAAAATTAGAGCCTAGATGGCATAGAGCTCCATACAGACGAGTTCAAATCTCCTCTAGTCAGTCGGCCCCGATCACGTTCCCCGCTTGAGCCCTATGAGAGACGATATGGTAAGTGAATCGCATTCCAGCCAACTACATTATAGTCGTGTGGCCTTCTCTGTAGCAACAACCCACTCTTCCAAAGCTAAGGAGTCCGCGACTACAAAAGACCAACAGGAAAGGTATAGATTTGGAAGATTGAATCAAGAACTCCGTCTACAGAAGAAAAAAAAAACTTAGCAAAATTGGCATCTAGTACTTGAAACAATTCTTGTTTAATGTTGAGGAAATCTAATGTTTATTTTTAGTATTGTGTCCTTAATTTATGCTCCCGTGGGGGATGTTTCAAGAGGATTTTTACTCCCACGGGAGATACTCCAAGTGCATATGGACTGTTCGATCTGTACTTACACGTACACAAACACAGCATGTGCATCTCATCCATTCCCTTTTTACATTCAATCCGACGGTTGGCATGCATCCGTAAACAATGGGGAACGATCGTGATGCATCCGATATATGTTTTACACGTAGGCACGACATGTGTATCTTACCCATACCCTTTTTACATTCAATTCGATGGTCGAGATATGTATATATGTACATAATACATAGGGAATGATCGAGATTCATCTGATCTTTCCTTAAACAAAGTCATATGACATATGCATCTCAACCATACCCTTTTTACGTACATTCAATCCAGTGGTCGACATATGTGGGTGCAAATTTTGGCAAGAAGTCTGCAAAACAGCGGGACCCACCGGCCCTGCCTGGTGGGCCCCCGAAGACTACAGCGGGACCCACCGGCCCTGCCTGGTGGGCCCCCGAAAACTACAGCGGGACCCACCGGCCCTGCCTGGTGGGCCCCCGGAGACTATAGCCTGGGAATCCCCCAGGAGACGATAGCAGGACCCACCAGCTTTACCTGGAGGATTCCCAGATACAACAGTAGAAACCGCTATTTGCCACCAGAAAATCCTATAAATAGCAACCCTTCGAATGTAAATGGATCCGATTTCCACTTCTGAGATCTGATTTTCAGAAACCAGAGCTCTGGATTTCAGTTTCCATCTTTTCACATCCTCTTTTCGATCTTCTTCTTGTCTTTGAAGAGATCAAAGGGATTTCAGTGATATTCGGCCTGTCGAGATCACTTCGATACAAGTGTTAGTGAATTCGGGTTGCTCCCTATAGCACGGAGACGTAGGCTTCGGCTGAACTCCGAGATCACATCTCTCGTGTCAACTCTCTGATTGCATCTTCTACCTATTTGCATATTGACAGTGTCAACTTCAATCAACAGATCAAACAACGATCTTCGACTCGAACCTCAATTGACTGGTGCAGCGAAGTCCTCGGGTCAGCACGAAGATTTTCCCCCACAGTTTGGCGTCGTCTGTGGGATCCGAAACGAAAAGCCAAGTCCTCTCTACGACTATTAGATCGGTTGAATAGACAATCGATCTTGATAGCCAAACTTTCTCGCCCCTTCGGTTGAGCAGACAACCATTCGGACATCGGCACTCTCGTTGCACCCTTCACTCTCTACTAAATGGCGAGAACAAAGCATCAGGGTCAACCAGAAGGAAGTAACACTCGACAACCTCGTCCTGAGACTCGTTCAATGAGTCAAAGGCTCAATTTCGGACGGCCCCTTGCTGTCCCCGATGTGGGGGTTCACTCAGGAAGTAGGAGATCAGTCGATCGACCGATCGCCCCTCTTCATCAATCAATTGGGCAGACTGCTCCTCCTCCTGCTGAGAACCCAACTTATCAAATCTCAGCGGTCGACTTTCAACTGCTCCAATTGGCAAAGCAAAATGCCGCCCTCACCGCTGAGAGGGATGCTCTCAAGAAGGCAGCTTCCGAGGCTGGAATTGCTCTTCCTATCCCCTCGACAAACGAGAGGGTCGATCTTCCACGACAGTCAATCCACTCCGAGCAACAGAGGTCAATGGGTACTGCTGCCCCCGAGAGAATTCGTCGCGACCCAACTCCCTCTGCTGCTCCATGGAAGCAGAGTGTTTGGGATCGCCTCGACGACGAGTCCTCCCAATCCTCTTCTGGTCACAACTGCGATAGAAGAGCACCTTCAAAACCTGACGTACCAAGGAGATACCAGATGAAAGGGGCTCCTTCAAAAAATAGAGTTTCCCCTTCCGTTCCACTTCAGCGGGGGCTAGGATCGGATCTTCGCCACCGACTCCAACCTGCTGACACTCAGAGGCCTGAACAAGACCTCTCGATCTTGCCTCTCGATCTACATCCCAGTCGGGGGCATGGTCATAGAGATGGGTACTCCTCTACCGGACCTCTCCATCGGAGCTTGTTCGAGTCAACATTTCCAAGGGGATGGAGAACTCCCACTCTCTCCAAATTCAATTGCATCAGAGGAGATCCAACTCTCCACGTACTCGCCTTCAAACAAGCTCTGACGCCGCACGAAGAAGAGAACAACATGCTCTGCCGCACCTTCGCCGGGAGCCTCGACGAGCCATCCCTCGATTGGTACCACAATCTCCGGGCTGGGTCTATCACCCAGTTCAGCGTCTTAGCCAATCTCTTCGTACAACATTATCAACTAAACATGAAGCCAGAGAAAAAGCTCGACTCCCTCTATAGATTGAGGATGGGTGCCGACGAGAGTCTCCGCAGCTTCACAAGAAGATTCCGCAACGAGCACGCCGCCCTCTCCGGGAGACATCTGGATGATGAAGCTATCATGTTGGCTTTTCAGAATGCACTCCGCTTCGATCAACACATCTACAATGACTTCATCCGCAATCCCCCTCCTTCTCTGGGCTCAATGTTTGATCGAATCCAGAGAGAGATTGAGGTTGAGGACGATCAAGTCGCTCGAAAAGGGCAAGAGACGAAGCGAAGGCCAACGGAGAGAGAAGCTCCAAAGTATGCTGCCAAAGCTTACAACACTGAGGCAGCAGCCCCCCTGCCAATAAACGAGCGAAGAACGACGGACGTCGATCCCCAATGAAGACCACTTTCACCGAGTGGAATTTACCGATCGAGTAGATTCTCGACCGCATTCAACACGAAGAATTCCTTCGAAGGCCCAATCCTCTACAGCCAAACACTAAATTCACGAATGACAAAACGGTCTATTGCTACTTCCACCGAAGTCACGGCCATTCCACCGATCGGTGCTACCGGCTGAAATTTCATCTTGAAGATTTATTGCAAGAAGGCCACCTTCAAGAGTTCGTCAAAGGCGGACAAGATCAACATCGAACCTCTGCAAAGGGGAAAGAAGCTTGTTGGGTTCATCAAATCTCCTCCAACCGATCAGCTATCATCGTGAATGCAAACGTCTTTGGCATCCACGGAACATTGTACAATCAAGCCCTGACCGGGAAAGAAGTGGATCGGCAAGTTCGACGCATCTTCCACGTACGTTCTGCGGCGAACAAGGAAGACACCTGGATCGAGAAGCCTATCGAAGGATTGGTTTGGCCCTCCATCGTTTTCAATGATACCGATCTTCAAGGGGTTCAGACTCCACATCGAGAGCCCCTGGTCCTCAAACTCCTCATTGATGGAAGCACTGTCAATCGTATCCTCATCGACACTGGAAGCTCTATCGACATTATGTTCTCAGATTGTTTCAAACGACTGGGACATAAATACTCAAGGCTCGACGTCGTCCCGACAGTAATCACAGGATTCAACGGCGAGCAAAGTATTATGATGGGCGAGTCGAGATTCACTCTAGACCTTAGCCGAGAGACTCGAGTCTCGGTAAGGTTTGCAATCATCGAAGGAACGTCCAGCTACAACGCCATTCTTGGGCGACCATTCCTCCATCAGATTAATGCCATCTCCTCTTCTCACCATCAACTTCTCAAATTTGCAACGGGAGAAGGCATTGTCTGCATACGAGGCGATCAACAAGCTGGGAGATCTTGTGAGGCTGCTGCGGCAAAAACGGATCGCAAGATCAATATTGCTCCTCCAAAGCGACCACGAGATGAAGCTGGCCCTTCTTCCAAATAGCAATCAAAGGAGATTCCACCGATCGAGCCCCCACCAATCGAATGGGAAGCCTCACCTTCAATTGAAGAAATCATCCCTATCAATATCGGCTGTGGAAATCTCTCTCGACATACATTCATCGGTACCAGTCTCAGCGACGCAGAAGCGCGAGACATGGTATCCTTCCTTCAGTCCAACATCGACGTCTTTGCATGGTGCTTCGAAGATATGCCTGGGATCAATCCAGATGACGCTTGCCATCGCCTAGCAATCAAGGAAGAAGTGAAGCCTGTCAAACAAAAGCTACGCACAATCCGACCAGAACTACAAGTTGCAGTTCAAGAAGAGATCAGTAAGCTACTCGCAGCAGGCTTCATCCGTGAAGTAGAGTATCCTACTTGGATCTCCAATATATTTGCTGTGCCAAAGAAGAACGGGAAGGTCAGAGTGTGCATCGACTTCACCAATCTCAACAAGGCTTGCCCCAAAGATCCATTTCCCATGCCAAGGATAGATAGACTCGTCGATGCCACTGCTGGCCATGAGCTATTATCTTTCATGGATGGATACTCTGGGTACAATCAAATACCGCTTCATCAGGACGATTAAGAGAAGACGTGTTTAGTGACTAGCCGAGGTCTCTACTGCTACAACGTAATGCCTTTCGGCCTCAAAAATACCGGATCTACCTATCAGCGGCTGGTCACAAAGATGTTTGAAGATCAGATTGGACGCAACGTTGAAGTCTACGTCGATGATCTCCTTACCAAGAGCTCCAGTCGAGGAAACCATCTATCCGATCTAACTGAAACTTTCCAAATCCTCCGAAAGTATCACATGAAGCTCAATCCAGCTAAGTGTACATTCGGAGTACAATCGGGCAAATTCCTAGGTCACCTTGTGACCAGGAGGGGCATCGAAGCCAACCCAGATCAAATTCGAGCTATTCTAGATATGCCTTCACCTACAAATCGAAAGGAAGTTCAACGCCTCACCGGGAGGTTGGCAGCTCTTAACCGATTCATCTCAAAATCTTCTGACAAGTGTAAACCACTCTTCGACAAATTACGAAAGGCGGATACATCTGGATGGAGTCCAATTTACGAAGAAGCTTTTCAAGACATCAAGAAATATCTGGTGCAAGCCCCTATCTTGACGGCTCCACTTCCAAAAGAAGACTTATGGCTCTATCTCGCCGTCACCGATCAAGCGATCAGTGCGATCCTAGTCAGCCGAAGAGAAGACGTCGAGCATCCTGTCTACTACATCAGCCATACACTTCTCCCTGCTGAGACTCGTTATTCAAAGACGGAGAAGGTCATACTAGTCTTACTCACTGCATCACGTCGACTCCAACCCTACTTTATCTCTCATCAGATCACAGTCATTTCAGAACATCCACTCAAAGATATTATTGGCAAAGCTGGTCGAGTAGATCGAATGACCAAATGGGTAATCGAAATGAGTGCTCTGGGGATACAATTCGAATCTCGCACCTCAATCAAGGGGCAGGCAATTGCTGATTTTCTAGCTGACTTTCCAATCGAAGACCCCATAACTTGGGAAGAAGACGTCGATATGCGCCTTGAAGATGAAACTGATCCTCCGTTCAATCTTGTAACAAAAGCTGATCCAAGCCTTCAGGATATAGTCACAACTCTTCCATGGAAGCTCTATACTGATGGGGCTTCAAGTACGATCGGTTCGGGAACTGGGATAGTCTTGATATCCCCCGAACTCGATCATCTTCAGAAGGCCACTCTCCTCGGATTCAATGCCACCAATAACGAAGCTGAATACGAAGCACTCATCTCCGGGCTCGAAATGGCTGAATCCTTGGGGGTAGATCAAATCGTTGCTTACAGCGACTTCCAGCTAATCATAAGGCAAATCAACGGGGAGTACACAGCTCGTGAAGAAAGAATACAGCTTTACTTGGCCTTAGTACGACGTCGTCAACAACACTTTACTAATACTGAATTCGTTCAAATTCCAAGAGCAGAAAATCGAGAAGCAGATGCCTTAGCCAATGCTGCCTCAGTTCTTGGAGACTCACTCGGAGGAAGACAAATGCAAATCGATTATCAAGAGATGCCCAAGATCACCCCCGAACAACAGATCATTGCTACTACTGAGAGATCTAGGGGAGGAGATCAACTGGTATTAAACCTTACTACTACAAGTGAGTCTGAGGATTGGAGACAGTCAATCTTCGACTTCTTTAAACATGGTAAAATACCAGAAGATCCAAATCAAGCTCGAAGACTTCAAAGAAAACTTCCATGTTACATCATTCAAGGAGAAGATCTATACGTCAAATCTCATAACGGGATGTTGCTCAAATGTGTTGGCCCTGAACAAGCAAAGGCAATCCTGATTGATATCCATTCTGGGGCCTGCGGGAATCATTCGGGAGGAAGATCTCTTGAAGCCAAGACAAAACTACAAGGTTACTACTGGCCTACGATGGCAAGGGATGCTCACCTAGTGGTTCAAAAATGCGAGCCATGCTAACGACACGCTCGGGCTATCCATCTCCCTGCAGATGAGCTTCATCAACTATCAAGTCCATGGCCTTTCCATCAGTGGGGATTGGACTTCCTAGGTCCTTTCCCACCAACTCCAAGCAAGAAGAAGTATCTGTTGCTAGCTACAGATTACTTCACCAAGTGGGTTGAAGCAGTGTCACTCTTTTGAGAAACTGATGATGAAGTCATCAAGTTCATTAGACACAATATCTTCTCAAGATTTGGTACCCCACAAGTCCTAGTTACTGACAACGGAGCCCAATTCGACTCCGACAAGTTCCGGGAGTTCTGCCTGAACAACGGAATCAAGCTCTTTTATTCAACTCCAAGATACCCTCAATGCAATGGACAAGCTGAAGCCTCCAATAGAGCTATTCTTGGTATACTCATGAAGAAACTCAACGATAAGAAAGGATTATGGGAACAAGTCCTGCCCGAAGTCCTTTGGGGATATCGCACAACTCCGAGAAGATCAACAGGGTTCTCACCCTTTCGTCTGATATATGGATCGGAAGCGGTACTCCCAACAGAAAATATATCAAGTACTCTGAAGACCAAGGCAGTTGAAGAAGGGATCAATGAAGAGCTTTGAGTCGATGATTTGGATTTCTCTGAAGAATTACGGGATCAAGCATCCCTTCGTATGGCCAAGTATCAACAGAAGATCAAACAAGCTTATGATCAAAAGGTCTACAAAAGACATTTCCCAATTGGCAGCCTAGTCCTCAGAGCAGTCTTCTACAACACTAAAGAACACAGCAGTGGAAAACTCGCTCCCAACTGGGAAGGACCCTACATCGTTAAATCAATAGGAGGCAAGGGGTCTTACCGGCTGATTTCACCAGAAGGAGAAAGACTGCCACGAGCTTGGAATGCTAGACATCTCAAATTGTTCAATCCATGATATAAATTCCATGATGAATAAAGTTCTCTTTCAGTGTTCAAATGCTCAGCTTTTTCAATTCAAGTTCTTAAGCAGTTTCAAATTATCTACGTTCAAAATTATAAGGTCGTTTAATAAGTTCGGGTGCTTGAGTTGCGACTCAACCCCTTACGGGCAAATATTAAACGGTTTCGGGTTGTCATGCAAAGCAACCTTCAAGTTACTGGTCAATTTAACAAGTTGGGGAGTTTGTGTTGCGACACTACCCCTTACTTACAAATGTTAAGTGACCTTCAATTTCGACCTTCAATTTCAATCAATTTCGATATCGTCTAACAGGTTTGGGTGTTTGAGTTGCGACTCGACCCCTCACATACAAATGTTAAACGAATTCAAGTTCAATTTTCAAGTTACTTAACCAGTTCGGGTGATCAAGTTGCGACTTGGCCCCTTACGTTCAAAGTGTATATATTTAACATTCCAGAATACAACATTCAAAGAATTCAATACCAGAGACATTCAATTTCAAATAACCAAAAAGATATCTTCATTATCAAAAAGATTCAAGTACAGGAGTGGGCTTCTATCTGTGAAGAGTTTACAGGTACAACAACCAAAGAAGAGATAGACTACATCAGGGTTTGGCTACACTATGCACGCGCGACTTCTCTCATTCGGATCCACCGCGAGCTTTGCTCGCCACAGAAGCCTTGGAAGATCGGACACTGCTAGCATGGACCCTGAGTGCTTCCACCGCCTTCTCGGCTGTCTCCCTGTAACTCGCGCGTTCAGCGCGCATATGCTCTAACTCCTTTTTGAGAGCCTCCTCCTTGGCAGTAGAAGCGGCTTCCTTAGCAGCAAAGGTCGCATCCCTTGCAGCAAGCTGCTCCTTCAGCTCCTTATTCTCAATTGCACGCTCATAGGACAAGGTCTCGATCTTGAAGAATCGATTCTTCAAAGACTCGAGCTCATGACCCCGAGCTTCGTAGCCATCCTGCCAACCCTTGCTCTCCAGCTTCTCCTTGCGAAGGGCCTCGATCTTAGCCTTCAAGGCCTCCTTCTTGGAAGATAGAAGCTCCCTCAGCTTATCCTTCTCCTCCTGGGCAGCTTCCAATTCAGCCGTCAGGCGAGAGACTTCAGTTGAAGCCCCTCGCTCTCTGACCTTCTTGAAAAGCTTTGTGCCAAACTTCAGAACCGCTGAGTTCTGCAAATAAACAAGAAGTGTTAGAAATATTTCAGAAGATTCAATTCAAAAGTCAAGACAAGCTAATGCACTTACCACCACTTCAAGCCTATGGAAGGCTTCCTCGATCGAGGCCTCCAGGAGGTTACAGAGCTTCCGAATGACTGGAGTTGGGTGGTTGATGTCAACCTCACCCAAATCCTTCAAAAGCAAAGTCGGGCCAGCAGGAGTCACTGCAAGTCAAAGTAGAAGTTCAAAGAGTTAGAATATTTCAAACATCAGAGACAAGGCAATCAAAAAGAAGAAGTTAGTAAGGATGCATGTGGCTTCGACTTGAGATGTCTTTCCCTTCCCACGGTCGGAGCTCTTACCCTTGGGGGTCGACCTCTCCTTGGTGGGGGTTGGCTCCGGCTGAGGTTGGGGAGCCCCATCGCCCACGCGGCTCTCTCTCTCCATATGTATGAGAGAGGGAACACCCCGGGGAGGTGAGACCCCCCTTCATTCTGTCGCCCGCTCGTTTGCTCGAGGCCAGCCATAATGGCAGCCACTTCTTCAGCCAGAGAGCGCGACGGGGGTGGAGGTTGCTCAACCTCCAGACCCCCGCTTGTAGTCACGCCTTCGAGACGAGGAACTTCAGGAGGTATTTGGTCGAGGGGCGTGGGGTTGCTTCCAACCCCACCGCTCCCCGAAAATTTAATCTTCAGGCGCACGGGGCGCTTCTTTAGATCTTCAAAATGGTAGACGGGTTGCACTTTCCGGCCGTCACCCTCTACATCTAGTACCTCCTCCATACGACGGGCCTTAGCCTCGTCGATAGGGATCGGCTGCGAGTCTTCACCACCAGTGGGGGTGGGAGGAATTTCTTCCTCACCACCCCCTTTTTCTTCTTCACAAACAGTGGGGGTGGGAGGAATTTCTTCCTCTCCACCCCCATGTCCTCCATCTCCTCCAGTGGGAGTAGGAGGGATCTCATCACCTCCACCACCTTCCTCGTCTTCATCATCTTCGGTGCCCTCGTCATCGTCGCCGTTCCCGCCACTATCATCGCCTCCATCCTCCTCTTCTTCTTCTTCGCCTTCTTCTTCTTCTTTCTTCTTTTCTTCTTCATCTTCTTTCTGCTCGATGAGGACTTTCCTCTTCTTTGCCTGACCCTGGCGGCGTACCACCAGCTTCTCCTCTGCGGTGGGCAATCGACGCCTCGCACCGTACGACTTCTTCTCCATCCGGATTTTTCTGACAATCTTGCCCGATTGAGGATCCTCCTCATAATCGGAATACAAGACTTCGTTATCCTCGTACCGGGCCTGCAAACGGTGAAGGAGATTGGCGTTGCCATACCTGACCGGGTAGTTTGAAAACTGCTTCCACGATCGAGTACCGCACGTCAATTCCAAGAAGAGGTTGTCAATAGCACCCACTCGCTCTGAAGGCCAGGCGTAGATACCCCCCGCACAATATATCTTTATCTCCTTGTGCACATCACTCCTGGGGGTCTCGGGCACTGACAGCGGCGTCCACGCTCTGGAGATCAAAAGCGGCCAGTCAGTATATAGCTTGTCGGAGGCGACGGTATCTACTATCGGGCGTAGGGCAGACACGCCGGTCAAATTGAAGAACGGGCTGTCTTTCCTTGACGCCCATTTATAATGGTAGAAGAAGTACCCCAGTTCGATCCGGGCCTCTTCACCATCAGGGATGCTAGAGTAGCATTCCCTGAGCTCGTCCTGGAAGTCTGACTCTACGCGGCAGAAGGCGTAGATAATCCTCCAAGCATTCCCAGTAATCTGCCCGGGACAGAGGCCTGAGGTGTTCAGCAACCTCGCAGCAAAAGGTGACAGTGGAAGACGCAACCCGCAGTTCAGCTGACCTACGGTGACTACCGTCCCCATCACCTGCTCCATACTGGCAAAATTCGCGAAGATAGTCCGCTTGTCAATTCCAAACGCGGACTGAACTCCCGGGAGCGATGGTCGAGTCTTTCCCTCGGTGAAGCGGGCCAAAAGCTTCTGCCACTTCGCCCTCTTCACATCTGTGAACTTGCCACCAGTGTTGTATATGTAAGCGGGTTCCTCCGTCAGTGACATCAAGGGGCCCAAAACAAACTTCACCTTTGGAATGTGCTCTGGCCTTGATGGAGCAGAGGCAAATCCTACTCCCACATGCCTCTTGCCCAGTTCGCCCAACTCCACGAGCACTGCCTTGCCCTTGCCGCGACCTTTTGGAGGGGATGAGTCTTCAACAATCTCCTTCCCCTTCCTCTTGGAGGGAACTGCATTCTTCTTCAAACTGCCAGAGGATGCCATTCGACCGATCGAGAGAAAAACAAAAGGCGAGAAATCGAGAGCAAAGAATCTGGACTTCGAAAAATTTCTGAGAGCGTGAGGCGAAAATGACAGCCAGAGAAGCTTATATACCCTGAGGGAATTGGCGTGCAAATCGAGAGGACACGTGTCATCACCATATCAAATCGCGTGTTTTTGCAGGAACACATGGCATCTATCCGTAGCAAGCGCAAAACCAGGCGAACCGTCGGACCGGATGAAGCGTCGGATCGCCAGTCCAAGCGAACCACCGGTCCGAGCGAACCACCAGTCCAACCGGACCGCCGGTTCAAAAGACTCCCCGATCCAGACGAACCAAAGATTCTAACAGAAAAAATCAAACTCATCACCGCTCAAGACTTTGCCCGAAGACCTCGCAGAAAAACAGGCTATTCTGCCACCTCGACTGGGTGGGTTCGAGACTTAACCTCGACCGGAAGAATTTAACCGATCAGTCAGACTTGACCGATCGGTCAAATTCATCTGATCGGTCGATTTTCTACTGGATCAGGCAAAAAACTTGGCTTTTTGTCCAATCCCGCCAACCTCGACCGGTTGAATTTAACCGATCGGTCAGATTTGACCGATCGGTCAAATTCATCCGATCGGTCAATTTTCTACCGGATCAAGCAAAAAACTTGGCTTTTTACCCAATCCCGCCAACCTCGATCGGTTGAATTTAACCGATCGGTCAGACTTGACCGATCGGTCAAATTCATCCGATCGGTCGATTTTCTACTGGACCAGGCAAAAAACTTGGCTTTTTGCCCGATCCCGCCAACCTCGACCGGTTGAATTTAACCGATCGGTCAGACTTGACCGATCGGTCAAATTCATCTGATCGGTCGATTTTGTACTGGATCAGGCAAAAAACTTGGCTCTTTGCCCGATCCCGCCAACCTCGATCGGTTGAATTTAACCGATCGGTCAGACTTGATCGATCGGTCAAATTCATCTGATCGATCGATTTTCTACTAGATCAAGCAAAAAACTTGGCTCTTTGCCCAATCCCGCCAACCTCGACCGGTTGAATTTAACCGATCGGTCAGACTTGACCGATCGGTCAAATTCATCCGATCGGTCGATTTTCTACTGGATCAGGTAAAAAACTTGGCTTTTTGCCCGATCCCGCCAACCTCGACCGGTTGAATTTAACCGATCGGTCAGACTTGACCGATCGGTCAAATTCATTCGATCGATCGATTTTCTACTGGATCAGGTAAAAGACTTGGCTTTTTGCCCGATCCCGCCAACCTCAACCGGTTGAATTTAACCGATCGGTCAGACTTGACCGATCGGTCAAATTCATCCGATCGGTCGATTTTCTACTGGATCAGGCAAAAAACTTGGCTTTTTGCCCGATCCCGCCAACCTCGACCGGTTGAAATTAACCGATCGGTCAGACTTTACCGATCGGTCAAATTCAACCAATCGGTCGAAATTCTACTAGATCGGTCAGAAAACTGTGTTTTCTGACCGATCACTCCAACCTTGACCGGTTGAATTTGACCAATCGGTCAGACTTGACCGATCGGTCATATTTGACCGATCAGTCAGAACAAGACTAATTAATCTTATTTTTGACGCTAACACTCGACAAAGCTCCTCTGCTTGTGTGACAGGGGGTCGTTAGCTTTGCACCACGAATCCAAGCCAGCCAAGGTGGCCTCTTAGCTGACTTGGAGGGGGTAACTGTGGGTGCAAATTTTGGCAAGAAGTCTGCAAACAGCGGGACCCACCGGCCCTGCCTGGTGGGCCCCCGAAGACTACAGCGGGACCCACCGGCCCTGCTTGGTGGGCCCCCAAAGACTACAGCGGGACCCACCGGCCCTGCCTGGTGGGCCCCCGGAGACTATCGTAGGACCTACCGGGCCTGCCTGGTGGGCCCAAGAGCCTGGGAATCCCCCAGGAGACGATAGCAGGACCCACCAGCTTTACCTGGAGGATCCCCAGATACAGCAGTAGAAACCGCCATTTGCCACCAGAAAATCCTATAAATAGCAACCCTTCGAATGTAAATGGATCCGATTTCTACTTCTGAGATCTGATTTTCAGAAACCAGAGCTCTGGATTTCAGTTTCCATCTTTTCACATCCTCTCTTCGATCTTCTTCTTGTCTTTGAAGAGATCAAAGGGATTTCAGTGATATTCGGCCTATCGAGATCACTTCGATACAAGTGTTAGTGAATTCGGGTTGCTCCCTATAGTACGGAGACGTAGGCTTCGGCTGAACTCTGAATCTCTCGTGTCAACTCTCTGATTGCATCTTCTACCTGTTTGCATATTGACAGTGTCAACTTCAATCAACAGATCAAACAACGATCTTCGACTCGAACCTCAATTGACTGGTGCGGCGAAGTCCTTGAGTCGGCACGAAGATTTTCCCCCACAACATACATAGTTGATGTAAAACGGTATTTGTTTGTGAAATGAACAACGTGTGAAATGGACCCAAAAAGCCAACAAGGACCTCTGTCAAAAATTATTTCTTGTCGAGGTCCTAATGTAAAATGGTATTTGTTCATGTCCATGTTGCCCGTCTGGCCTTATTCTGGGGATCGATCACTAAGCCTCCCAAAAACCTTTGATGGGGAGACCTTACCACATAATGTTATGGGTATCTATATAACAAGGGACGTCGAATTTGTGCTGACTAGACAAAACGGAACCAAAAAACTGACTAGGACAAGCTGATTGGAAAAAAATGAACCGAATAGATCTAACTATTCGTTCTAAAATCAACGCATGATATCTATTTCCCCATCAACCAACTCCCTCCCTTTGGTTTCAAATCTCAACCCATTTAAACTGCACTAAACCCCTAAAATCCTGGCTCATTTAACCTACATTAAACATGACCGTTCATCCCGTGATCGTTGTTCGCATCCACGGCTATAAACACATCTGCTGAAATTTCGGCCGCCCCAAACCATCGGGTCAATCTCGAGGAATCCGTTCAAATAGAGACAACTGTGATTGATTAATTATAGGGGGAGGGAGAGTTGGTCGTGCCGAAGGTGCCCACTTCGTGCCAATCGGCACGGGCGAGGAAATAGGTGCCCATATGAATGAGGGTGTTGTTGTCGAAAGCGTTTTTTTGTCGAAAGCGTTCAGGTGTGTTGTCGCTAAAGACGACCCGCTGCAGTACCGACAGACAAAAACATACACTAGTTATTACAATACTTTGTGATGGGGCTCTTGACATCTGCTTTGATGGGGGGCGGTCGCAACGCTCAGTATAGCGAATGGTGAATCGGCATCCCTCTTGATTCAATCTTCCAAATCTATACCTTTCCTGTTGGTCTATGTGCGGTGGCGGCCTCTAGCTCAATCGACTAGGCCAATGGAAGTTGCGCACAACTTTCCTTTATCGGGTGGAACGTGCTTTGTAAACATGTCAGCTGGGTTGACTTTGGTATCAATCTTTCGAAGATCAAACTCCTCGTCTTCGAGCTTCTGCTGGACGAACCTATATCTGATATCGATATGCTTTGTTCTGGAGTGAAAACCACCATTCTTAGCCAGATGAATGACGCTTTGACTATCGCTGTAGAGGACACACTCTACTTGACGACCAAGTTCTCCCAAGAGTCCTTTCATCCATATCATTTCCTTGCAGGCCTCGGTGACTGCAATATATTCCGACTCCGTGGTTGACAATGCCACGATGTCCTGAAAGCGCAATACCCAGCTGACGGCTCCGCTACCAAGTGTGAAGACGTACCCCGTGGTACTCCTTCTGCCATCAAGATCTCCAGCTATATCGGAGTCAACGAAACCATCAACTTGCGTGCTATTACTGCCAAACTCAATAGCACGAGTAGAAGTCCCTCTGATATATCTGAATATCCACTTTACTGCTTCCCAGTGTTGCTTGTCGGGCTTGCTCATGTATCGACTGACGACACCTATAACATATGCTATGTCGGGACGGGTAGAGACCATGATACTATATTCGGGATATCTCCAAGTAGGAGATTGTTGAGGTTGATGGAGTTATCCCTCTTTATGTACCCGCCCTATCCTCTGATCGGATTTTCTTATGGTGATGATCATTGATATCTTTGTGATTTTGGTAGGGAGTTATGAGGAGATCCCATTGGTTGTGGAGGATAAAGAGCTGACATTAATTGTTGGTTAGTTAAGAAAAAAATCAGCAATATTAATTGGGGGGACAACTATGCATGCAAATATGGAAAGTAGATCTTGGTTGGCACCCATGATTTCAGCAGCTCATAATGGACGCTTGCAAAGATGGAAGGTAGACCTTGGATGGCACCTATGAATTCAGCAGCTCGTAATGGGCGCTTGCAAAGATGGAAGGTAGACCTTGGATGGCACCCATGATTTCAGCAGCTCATTATGTGTGCACTTGAGTTTTCTTTTTTGTGAGAGAGGCTTGGTGCTTAAATAGGGTTTGGGTGTACCTTGTATCGTTGTAACTTCATCTTGGTTATAGTGGATTTGTGATGAGGGTTTGGGTGTACCTTGTATCGTTGTAACTTCATCTTGGTTATAGTGGATTTGTGCGGCTGTCGTGGATGTAGCCCTTATTCCCGGGGTGAACCATGTTAAATCCTTGTTGTTTCTTGTGGCGTATGTTGTGCTTGTGAATTTTTGTTTCTTGTTCTCAGGTTGCAATCCCAAGATCGGGGGTAGAAGGATTGCGGAGGCTATTCCCGTGATCACGACCCCTATCGACGAGCGTCCGTGTGTCGCTCGCTCGTCGTTACAACTTCGTGGTGGGGCTCTTGACCTCTGCTTTGATGGGGGCGGTCGCAACGCTCAGTATAGCGAATGGTGAATCGGCATCCCCATGGCGTATATGGTAATTCCTACCTATCGAACTTTGCTCTCCTCCACTGGATAACATTAACCTTTTAGTATATGTGCTTTTTAACTTTTCTTAATTTGGTTCACACGACACCCATTCATTGGCTTTGGATAGCGCATACTGAATGCTGATGCAATGGTTCTCAGAACTAGGGATTGGTGTGCCCCAATTGCTAGGTTAGGGTGCATCTTCAAATATGAAGACAGTTCAATTAGGGTTATATCTAATCATTAGGAACTCATATCATGTTTGGGTTAAGTACATAGAAATTTTATTCATACCCCATGTACATATCCCACTTCCCGGCCATGATTTCTCATCCTCATTTTTAAATGACCAGTATGCCCTCCCTCGAGAGGGAGGGGAGGGCGGGGGGCATACCTGATCAACTCCCTCTTCCTCAGCATATATACCTCTCCAACCATCGGTACCTCCGCCACCAGCCTCTACAAGTTCCCTAGCTTCTCCATCATCAACGCCTCCGCTCCCCCTTTACCCTCCTCCTCCATCATTGCCCTTCTTCCCTATCGTTGCCACTGTATCGTTGTTGGACAATTCAAGGGCGCTGGTCATACTTAATAACATTCGGCCAATATGTTCTTCTTTGGATCACTACCGTATCACTATTTGGTATTCCAAGGCCAAACATGCTAAGCAACATTTGACAAAATTATGTCGAATGTTTTTTGTACATTTTCTGCTTTAGAATCCTTAAAATACTGGACATCAGAGGTGGCGATCATGGGAGGAGGAGGGAAGTGATGAGAGAGGAGGGGAAGGGGAGGCGACTATAGGGAGAGAGGAGGAGGAGGGAAGGGGAAGTGATGGTGGCTCGGGCGGTTGGGAAGGAGGAGGGGAAATGGATGCATTCGAGGCAGACGACGGTGGCAGATGTCAGATGTGTTGACATCAGGGAAGGAGGCCGGGTGATAAAGGTGGGGTATGCAGTTGAGGATGCAATATATGGGGATGGGATATTCATTTTGTGGGGTCTGAATAAAATTTGGAATAATGTGTACGTGAGAGGTCCCTGAAAACAGATCCATGCCATTAATAGGGCATGATGAAGTTTCTTTTAGTCTAAGGTCCCGATCTTTTTTAATAAACCCAAAATTATCCTTTTCTAGTTCTTTTCTCCCATCTCTCTCTCGACGCGACCATCGTCGGTAAGAAGGGAAGAGGTGGGGCTCCGGCTGATGCATCTCACCCCACTCCGACGGCAGCCACCGCCGACTGGTGCATCGTTCCACAACCCGACAGTAGCCACCTCCAGTGAGAAGGGAGGAGGAGGAGTCTGGAGGCGGCGAGCAAATCTGATCTCAATTTGGTGTTTACTGATTCAGTGGCATTGCAAAGAAAATTTGAAACACAATAAAGGATATTTTTGTCCACAAATTTTCAGTGTCTTTTAGCTTAATTAACTTACCTTTTCGTCAGAAACGGCTCACTAAGTCCCCCACAAAATTTCCCCTTAAAAATTAATTGTCTCACACCATGCCAGCTTTAACCCCAGGCCACAACTCATAATCTCCTAAAAGTTACTCTTTGGCTTCTCCTCTATTAAAAGAAGCAATTACTAAAATCCTACAATTATTAATCCACCATGTAATTAATCTCCTACATTAATATTCATTCCACATCACTCCTGCCAATGAAGAGGCTCGATCAGTGGACGAGATACGTAACAAGGAGGGCTACAAGCATAAGAACATAAGCGATCAAGAGATCGATCGACTTTCCTGCATCAAGAGATCGAGGAGAACATGATGTTAGTACATGCACGTAGTATTTCCAAGCGAGAATTAAACGCAGGCACTCACCGTCGACAAGGCGACAGGCCGTCGATCCCTGGCCAGGCCATCGATGCAACAGAGACACGAGCAAGCCGTTGGTGAAGAGGAGAGCATCGGCCACCATGGAAGGCATTATCCACCAGATGAGTGGATAACAGATCGAAAGCAACAGAGAAGTGAAGCTTCAAGGGGGTTATAGTTATAGCTATTGTTAGGCTAGCTTTCTTTATGAGAATCAGAAAAAGAAAGAGAGAGGTAACTACTGCTGCTCGTAACATGGACGATGGTCTGGTAAATTATAAGGCTGGACTCAAGCACTCGAACCAATAGGAAGGTGACACCTGTTGTATTCTTTTGAATAGATCAAACAGGGAGTCGAGGTCTCCTGGTCAACATATAGGACAAAGGGCATCTTGATTATTCTGACTTGCCGCCAACGACCAACGACCAAAACCTTCTGTAGAACTGATCAAAGCCGTGATCTAACCAAATTCATTTGAAGCGCGCGTCTCATCTCTGGCGTTTTGCTATTTGTACCCACGAAATTATTAGGACCCCCCAACTTCCTAGCTTGATTCTAGTAATTACCGGGGACGCCATTTTGATAGGGCACCCCATATCTGACCGCCGCCGCAGACATCGCCCGTCCTCCTATCTCTTTCCTCCTTCTCCCTTCTGGACGAAACCCTAACACTTGTGTCTGTGGCTAGACAATGACAGTGACGGGGAGTCATCGACATGAGTCTAAGGTGGATAAGGGTTTTGACGATGAAGATGGAGGAAGGAGGAGGAAGCGACAGATGAGGAGGAGGTGACAACAGTGACTGATGTGGGTTGCATGCCAACAACAATGGAGGTGGTAGTGGGTTGAATGACGGGGATGCTTAGGGACACATCTGGTATATAATTTTTTTTGTCAAGTTCGAGTACTAATTTTGTAGGTGCAAATAGCAATATCATCATCCAAGACAGGGGGAACATTTCAAAGGTGCCGCCAACTGGCCTTGAGGGACAAGTTGGTGATGCATCAAAAATTAAACCATGACTTTAGGGTAAGGGTTAATTTATAATGAGAATTCTTGTACTATACGTGGTAGGGGTGCAACTTGGGTCGGGTAAAACCGAGAACCGACCCAACCCGACCTAAATGGATCGGATTGGTTCGAGTATTTTGACTAAACGGGTTGGTTCGGTTCTAAATTTTGTGGACCTGACTAAATATGGGTCGGTTCCAGGTTGGGGCTCAGGTAGACCCGACCCAACCCGAGAATCGAACTCATATATATTAGGCCACATATATATGTCACGGGTTAAACTTTTGGGCTACATCATACTAACATCCGAGTAAACATTAGTTGTTTGCTAACGTTGAACCAGCTACTAAGAGAACTCAACGGGTGGTCAAAGCCAAAAGCCCAACGTTGATGTTTGGCTTACTAATGGCCATTATTTTTTTAGACCAACTATCAACCTGATCTTAGTGAAATATGTAATAATTTATTCTTTGCAGGTTTTATTGCGCCTCGTTACCTTGGTTGTCCTTTGGTTAGTCATCAAAGTTCCCAGCACCCCTCTGGTCCATGAATCACATAAATGAATTGGACTTCGGCTCTGAACCTCATTAATTCTTTTTTTTGCAATTCGAACCACATTAATTCTAGTTCACGTAATTTAGATATTTATTTCGCCATTTCAAGCTCAACAAGACTCAGCAAGTCCACACTATAACCGGTCCAGATCGGGTCATGACTATGACAAAGTCTGATCCCCCCCCCCCCCCTTGTATTTGTCCAGAGTGGACTCTATCTATCCTGGGCGGTGCCCGTCTAACTCACTGCCTGTCATATGAACTAAGAGCTTTACCTTTTTGCCTACCGCTCCTGAAAGAGTGCGATCACTTGTCTGGATGAAGATGGACGGCAGTGATCACACCATGTCATTTGGTAAGAGTTCCCGTATGAATGGCATTTCTCATAAACTAATAGCAAGTTTGACTTCTATAATAAAAAAAAAAAAGCAAGTTGACTTCACCCATCAAGGGATAGAGGACTTGGTAAGCAATTGATGCTTTGGAAAGGATTTTACGGGGTTTAATTCCTCCCCCGCTCGAATTACCCAGGAGTGTGCAAGGAAACTTTCGAATATGTAGGTATGTATTTCCTGAGGGATTAGTCCAAGCCCGAAGTGGATCCATTGCCCAAAATGTTTCTAGACACCCGCCAGTCTTTTTTTTTAAAAAAAAGTTTGACTTCATCACCAGTAAGAAACTGTCACCTTGATCATGCAAGCATAAGGAAAGCATTTCTGGGGTGCTTTCAGTGCAAAGTCTAGCCTGATAGTTTGGTTTACAAGTTCTCTCTAAACCATGCTTAATAGTTCAATCATGTCCAGCCAATAGATCCCCATATTATTTAGGGTGCGATTGGCATTGGTTTTGGGTCAAGATCAGTTCGACTTGCCAAACTAATTTTTCTTTTTTTGAAAAATCTCTCTTAGTGAATGAGGGGGGAGAAGGGGGTTCAACCTAAACCTCAATCAGTATATTAATAATAACTAAGAGAATGTACAAATAGAGGAGGAGGGGAGGACTTAGTTACAAAAATTCAGAAGATAAGACTTCCCGCCTCATGAAATATTACACGCCCAAAGGTGGATGAGTACCTTGATCTTGTCAATAACGAGATCCGTTGGACTGTCCTTGTATTGGTGAAAATAGAATGGATAACACAGAGATAAAATAAGAATGAAAAACAAGGAAGTGATCCGAGGCACGCTTGACGCTGACTTAAGAATAGATATTGCCGCCTTAAAGTGCACATGCTTATTTGGTAAATTACTCTCAAGATACAACGGATCGTCAGATACCTTAACGTGCACAAGAACTAAGGAATCTCTGAACTCAAGGATTGTGATCACAACTGTTGTCCAAGACTCAAAATGAGAATAAAGAAATCAAAATTTTGTATGTCTCGGTTTTTTTCCGTATCTTTTCCAAAGCCCTATTAGTCCTTATAAAGTTACGAACAGTACACATACCACCCGTTCACCTGTTGGATAGAGGTGTGACCCTTCATATGGATGTGTCTCTCGTATTGAGATGCAAAATTCAAGAGATGTTATTCCCAACTTCTGAAGAGTCGCACGAAAACCCATTGGACCAAAAGTTGCTTTGATTTACTAGAGGCTCACAAAAACCCATAGGACCAAAAAATGTATTGATTCACTAGAGGCTCACCGTACCATAGCACTCAAGTGCTGCACTTTGGTTGGCCATAAATGATGTAAAGTGAATTCAATGTTCAAAACCCTCATAAAAGAGTGTGTAACAAGTCAAACAAGTACACCACCACAACAAGACTTGTGAGACCCAATTTCCACTTACAAAATAAATAACACTCAAAAGAGTCAGCCATAAAAGACAAAAAGGATTTGGATTCTAAGCATACAAACTTTGAATTTCCCAAAAATCATATAAAATAAAATTATAAATATTAAAATCAACCAACATTTTCCCACATGATTTAAATATTTAAAATAATAAAAAATTAGACAACAGTACAATATGATTTCAAAGATGGGTATTTTTTGGATTTGAACTAACTTCTACTTGATATAATTTCATCTATACAAGTCCTAAGTAATCGAAGTTTTGAACTTGAACCCATATACATAGATTTTATTATATCGAACATCATACTGTAAGATTGATCTTGAGTTCTATCAGTGGTTCACATTACGGCCTTGCGATAGTATCTTGAATTCATGAGTGATCTAGAGAATAAACTTCTCAAATTCTCATAGACTGCAGCCTCACAATCACACTCATATAGGTGTTTGTCTCCAAGGATATTATGTCATATCCTGCCTTAAAGGCCTTGACAACATTTAGACTTTAATCTTCCTTAACATATGCAGACGAGTACACAATATTAGGAGAATTATTTTGTGCTCCACTTAGTCACCCGATTAACTTGTTTTTCCCATTGAACCTTAATCTCGGGATCTCCGTTTAACAAGGTTGGGTTTCTGCTAACGGTGATTTATGATATATGCTTTAGGTCTTTAAGACCCATCCCCCTCGAAGAATTAAGGACTTGTCCTCTTGACAATCCTTTAGTAAGATGATTTGTTAAATTATCCTTCGACTTTGTATAACTTAGAGTTATTATCCCAGTCGTATCTAGCTTTCTCAAAATCTTATACCTTAACTCTATATGTCTAGAATTTTTAGAGTTATGGATCTTACTTTTAATCTTTGCTAGAGTGGCTTGGTTATCACAGTGTATGAGAACCCCATGAATTGGCTTATCTATACCAGGTAGCTCGGATAATAATCACTTAAGCCATTCAGTCTCACTTCCAGCTAACTCGAGAGCCACTAACTCGGCCTTCATTGTCGACCTTGTAATTATGGTCTGTTTAGAAGATCTCCAAGCCACTGTTGCACCTCCTAGAGTGTAAACATATTCACTAGTGACCTTGGTTTCTTCATAATCTGAGATCCAATTAGCATCACTGTACCCCTCAAGCACAGTTGAATCTCCAATATATAATATACTATACTCCATGGTTCCTTTAAGATACCTTACGAGTCTAATTAGTGCAGCCCAATGAGAATCATTAGGATTATTAGTGTATCTACTTAAACTTCCTACACCATAGGAGATGTTTGGTCTTCCAGAATTAGCCAGATACATTAAACTTCCTATTAGTTGTGAATATTTAAGTTGTGATACAGTATCCCCACAATTTTTCTTTAATTCTAAGCTTGAGTAATCAGGAGTATTTACTGGCTTATAATTATAGAAACCAAATCTCTTTAGAACCTTTTCCATATAATGAGATTGTTGTAGAGATATACCACTTGTAGTTCTTGTAAGCTTGATACTTAGAATTACATTTACAACTTCAAGATCCTTCATCTCAAAGTTAGTACTTAATAATATTTTAGTTTTCTTTATATGATCAATATTATTGTCAAAGATTAGAATATCATCTACATACAGGTGCATAATAACAAAAGAAGAACCAAAATATTTTCAATATACACATTTATCAGATTCGCATATAGAAAAATCATTGGAAAGAATTACACTATCAAACTTTTCATGCCATTGTTTTGGTGACTCTTTAACCCATATAGATACTTCACTAATTTACATACTTTCTTTTCCTGCCCTTTGACTATAGATCCTTCTGGCTGTTCTATATAAATTTCTTCCTCTAAAACCCCATTAAGAAATGCGATCTTAGCATCCATTTGATGTATCTCGAGATGATATGATGCAACTATTGCAATTAGCACTCGAATGGTAGTTATCCTAGTTACAGGAGAATAGGTATCAAACTAATCAATATCTTTCTTCTGCTTCAACGTCTTAGCCACTAGTCTAGCTTTGTACTTATTTATGGATCCGTCTGAATTGAGCCTCTTTTTAAAGATCCATTTGCATCCAATTGGTTTGATCCCAATAGGAAGGTTTGTCAAGTCCCAAGTACCATAAGCCATTATAGAGTCCATCTCATTCTTGATGGCTTCTTTCCAAAATAAAACTTCAGAGCTAGACATGCCTTCTCCATAGGTTATAGGCTCACTCTCAAGAGAAAATGTATAAAACCCATCACCGAAGTTTTTCTCAACTTAGGTCTTTTGGACCTTCTAGGTTCAAGACATAATTCTGGTTCTCTAGTTTCTACAGTTTTCTCAGAAGATTTTGAAAGAGAGGAAGTCGTAGAAATGAAAGAATTACTCATATTAAGCATAGGAAATATATTTTCAAAAAAGACAACATCATTAGATTCCTTAATAGAGTTAGGAGCATACTCAGGATTATCAGATTTTAAAATAAGAAATATATATGCATGACTATGAAAAGCATAACCAATAAAAATGTCATCAAAAGTCCTTGGTTCTAGTTTGTCAATCTTAGAGTTAGGGATTTTTACCTTAGCAAGGCATCCCCATACTCTCAAAAAATTCAAACTAGGTTTTCTACCAAACCAAAGTTCAAAGAGGGTTTTGTCTTGCTTTTTGAAAGGAAATCGATTTAGAACATTGTTAGATGCATATAATGCTTCTCTCCACAAGATCTTGGGTAAACCAGAACAAGTTAACAAAGAGTTTATCATCTCTATACATATTCTATTCTTTCTTTCTGCCACACCATTAGATTGTGGCGAATAAGGTGCTGTGGTTTCATGGATTATCTCATTACTTTCACAAAACTTAGTGAATTCAGCAGAGCAAAACTTACCTCCCCGATCGGTTCCTAATCGCTTAATTTTCTTTTCGATTTGGTTTTTCACTTCATACTTAAAATTACAAAATTTTAGAAATGCTTCATCTTTTGATTTTATCAAGTACACATGACAATATCTAGAAAAGTCATCTATAAAAGTTATGAAATATCTTCTACCCCCCCTTCTTAGAACTCCATTTAACTCGCATATATCACTATGAACGAGTTCTAGCAACGTAGTAGAACGACAAATATAATAAAATGATTTTCTAAATTGTTTTGCTTGTACGCAAACCTCACATTTAGAATCAACTATAATATTAAACATAGAAATTAAATCTAATTTTATCATTCTTTTAATAGTATGAAAATTAACATGCCCTAGTGTAATATGCCAAGTATCAGAAGATTCTATATTTAAAAGCATAGACAATGAAGCATACCTATTTTTATTAGATAGAATACTCAATTTAAACAAGTCATTACACAAATATCCAAGACCAATAAAGATATTATTTTTAGAAATAACAAACTTGTTCGACTCAAATATAAGTTTATAGCCTTCTTGGTTTAAGACCACACCACTAACAAGATTCTTTCGGATTTCAGGCACATATTGCACGTTGTGAAGAGTAATCACGTTCCCAGATGTGAAGCATATATTCACATTCCCTTCTCCCAGCACGTGTGCAATAGTGGTGTTTCTCATGGTCACAGTTCTTCCTCGGGTATCTTGATATGATAGGAATAAGGAGAATTCAGAACACATATGAATATTTGCACCTGTATCAACCCACCAATCAGTAGGTTGATAAGTCAAATTTATTTCAGATTTAGAAATTTCTAACCTTAAATTTGATACCCCAGTAGTAGTGCTACATATCATATTTGCCTGAGGGATAGGAGCAACAATTCGATATTGTTCTCCAATCTCCTTATCCTTTCTTTGTCGGCATTGTTTGTCAAAGTGTCCAGACTTGCCGCACACCCAACAAGTCTTATTGTTTTGATCTTTCTGGATCATGCCAATTGGCTTGAACTTGTTTTTGCCTTTCTTAGATTTCTTTGAAAATGTCTTATTCTTGGATTGAATAAAATTAGCCATACCTTCTTGCTCATGAGTAGGAAGTGGCTTGTGCTTGCTTTGATGCTTCTCCTCTATCTGAATCACTATTATGAGATCATCCAATGCCATCGCTTAGGACTGTCAATTGGGCCGGGCTAGCCCGATACCCGCCCGTCTGACCCGAAAAAATTTAGGCTGAGCCTTAAATGGGTTTGGGCTGGGCCGAGTTCGGACATAATTTTATACCCGAAAATTAATTCGGGCCGAGCTCGGGCCAGGTTTAGCCCAGCCCATATTCAGCCCGAACCCGAATGCTTATATATTCAATTTAAAAACCCATGAAGTATTGAATCCCCTGCACAGTTTGTACTACCTGAGCATATTGAGTAACCAAGAGTCGCTTCGACCCCCCAACATCTTCTTTCAATAGTTGACTGACAGCCAACACTAATTCAATGGTCAATATACCCTTTCCCAATTTGGGAGTCCCACTAATACTATCCCAGATTCCCAATCTTCTGTTTTACTTCCTTACAAACAAAAAAAAAATCTCTTTTTTGCACTAAAGCCCCTAACTGATCGAAGTAGGACGCCCTCCATAGCTCCATCCCAGATTCCCAATCTTCTGTTACATCTATACTTGCAGTACTAGATGTCCAAATTTTTTTGCATTTTGATTAACTGCAAATCTTAATTGGGCTGGCTCGAACTCGGCCCGAAGCTCGAAAAACAAATTGGGCTGAGTTTGGGTTGAATAAAGTGGAGATTTTTTGGGCTGAGTTCGGGCTTGGGAAAGCAAATTCATATACGGGTCGAGTTCGGGCAAGGCTTGGCCCGACCCGACCCAGCCCGATTGACAGGCCTACCATCGCTTCTCTTTTATGCTTGAGAAGGATTTGAAAGTCACGCCTGGATGGAGGAAGCTTGTTGATCAATGCTCTATCGATGGAAATACCTTTGGCTATGATCTTCGTCACCAAGTTTTGAACTTGATGTACTTGCTCTATCACAGGCTGATCATTGACCATTTTGAAGTCAAAGTACTCTCCCATTATATACTTCTCTTCTCCAGCATTCTCTTGCCCATATTTCTTCTCGAGGGTCTCCCACAATTCTTTGGAAGATGGTGTCTCACAGTAAAGATCATAAAGAGAATCATTCATAGCACTCAGAATATGACTATGACAAGAATAATCATCTATGTTGAATCTGATAATCTTCTCGGAATCGAGATTAACTGTTTCACCAGTTTCAGAAAGTGTTGGAACACTAGAAGGTGTGGGATCAGATATCACATAGAAGATATTCAAAGATGAAAGCCAAAACTTCATATAGCGTTGCCACCGTTTGAAATCCTTGTCATAAAAAATTTTGGGTTTGAGAGGCCTATCAATCTTATCGGATCTCTTGGCACAATTATCCATACTAGCCATAGAATTGAACTAGTTCGGTAATATCTATTTTTAAACTGTTGGTGAAAATAGAATGGATAACACAGAGATAAAATAAGAATGAAAAACAAGGAAGTGATCCGAGGCACGCTTGGCGCTGACTTAAGAATATATATTGATGCCTTAAAGTGCACAGGCTTATTTGGCAAACTACTCTCAAGATACAACGGATCGTCAGATCCTTTAACGTACACAAGAACTAAGGAATCCCCAAACTCAAGGATTGTGATCACAACTGTTGTCTAAGACTCAAAAAGAGAATAA